>MCJB01052430.1:14837-29062 GCA_002018475.1 Nicotiana obtusifolia | reverse complement strand
GGGGGGGGGGGGGGGGGGGGGTAATGTTGAGCAATCTCAGATGGTTGAGCAACCTGAAATTGTTGTGCAGCCTGCACTTCAGGAAGAAGTTAATAATGTCCCAGCTCCGTAAGGCGTTGGGAATAACATTGAGGCTTCAGTTTCGGAAAATGATATTGCAGTTCAACAACAAAATCAAATTGCACCTATAGTGACTAGTCGTAGTGGGATAATTATTAAAAAACCTCTCCGATTGCGCTTCTTGGGAGAATCTTATGATAGAATTCCTGAAGAGCCTAATACAGAACCTCTTAATTACGATGAAGCACCACAGGATCAGACGCTGAAAAATGGGTTATTTCTATGAAATCTGAAATGGAGTCCCTGTACTCCAATCAATTCTGGGACCTTGTAGAACCACCTACTGGAGTCAAACTCATTGGGTGTAGATGGATCTATAAGAAAAAGAGAGGAGTGGATGGAAAAGTCCAAACTTTTAAAGTTAGGCTTGTTGCAAAAGGGTTTACTTAAAAAGAAGGGATCGATTATGAGGAAACCTTTTTGCCAGTAGCCATGCGTTAATCCATTGGGTTTCTCTTATCCATTGCTACTCATTACGATTATGAGATTTGACAAATGGATGTCAAGACGGCTTTCCTTAATGGAAGTCTTGATGAGTGCATCTATATGGTACAACCAGTTGGTTTCATAAAAAGTGGCAACGAACACATCTTGTGTAAATTAAAGAAATCTATTTATGGATTAAAACAGGCTTCTAGAGCATGGAATACTTATTTTGACACATCGATTAAAACTTTCGATTCTGATCAATATGAAAACGAGTCTTGTGTCTATAAGAAGTGGGATGAGATAAAGTTAAATTTTTGGTTTTGTACATAGATGATATCTTGCTCATAGGAAATAACATGAGCATGGTAAATTCAGTAAAGGAGTGGTTGTCCTCGCATTTTGATATGAAAGACTTGGGACAAGCGACACATATCCTTGGGATCAAGCTTATGCGAGATCGCAAGAGAAGGATATTAGGCTTATCACAAGCACTTTATATTGATACTATTCTCACCAGGTTTAGCATGCAAGATTCCAAGAAAGGTTTTCTTCCTTTAGACATAGAATCTCTCTAGCAAAAGATCAGTCCCCAAAAATGACTAATGAGATAGAAAAGATAAAGGTGGTCCCTTATGCTTCTGTTGTATTGAGTCTCGTGTATTGTATGCTATGTACTAGAGCTGATATCTGCTTTGTTGTTGACATGGTTAGCAGATTTCAGTCTAATCCTGGACGAGAACACTGGATTGCCGTTAAACATATAATCAAATACCTGAAATGGACTAGGGATTATATGTTGGTTTATCACTCAGGTGATCGTGCACCCGTTGGGTATACTGATTCAAATTTCCAGTCAGAATCTACCTCAGGATATATTTTTGTCTTAGTAGGTGGAGCCATAAGTTGGAGGAGTATCAAGCAATCATGTGTTGCTGATTCCACTATGGAAGTCGAATATGTGGCTGCCTTTGAGGCAGCTAAAGAGGTTGTTTGGCTTGGGAACTTTCTGAAAGAGCTTAATGTAGTTCCTTCTATTCAAGCACCAATGGTACTTTATTGTGACGATAGTGATGCAGTTGCAAACTCGAAAGAACCAAGAAGTCATAAAAGGAGTAAGCATATTGAGCGTAAATATCATTTAATTCTGGACATAACTCAGAGAGGTGATGCAACAGTGTTGAAGATTGCGTCAGAGACCCATTTGCAAAGAGTTTGCCAAAGAAGATTTTTGACAAGCATGTAGAAGGAATGTGTATTAAAGTTGTAGACGCATGGTTATGAGTCTAACTGGGAGATTGCTGGGATATACTATTAACCTTGCAGTTTAGTTATAACATTGTGTTTTATTCTTTACGGAACAATTATTTATTTGATATATTCAATCCAATTAAGTATTATTTTAGATAGATCATTTGTTACATGTGTGTCCTTCAGTTATGTAGTAGACAATTTAGTGTATGGTGTCTTAGCTCATGCATAGAAGATTAAATTAATGGTTCTCATAATTAATAAACTATTTTCACAATCGAAGATATTGTTGGACAAAAAATTTTGATGATTGTAGCACAAGATTAAAGTATAATTTATCTTGATTATGGGAGTGGGTTTGCTCCAACTTCTTGTGCTAGTATACTTAATTTATATTGAACGGACCAAGTAGAGAAAAAGATATTTTTGTACTTAATATATATAGAACATTGTCTCTGATTCATTAAATGAGCTTATACTTTTAATCTTGATATAGTTATTATGATCAATGTCATTTGTTTATTGTTTTGATTTATCAAAAAGTACAACTCTATTCAGAGTTAGTGTATGCCTAATAGATTGGACAATAACGAATATCATTTGTGAAATAATAATTAGTTGATAGAATCTGTAACTCGGTTTTGAGTTTAATGATACCTTTTCATGTAAGCTTATAAGTTTTCATGTGAAAACCCCGTCGGTGAATTTTGTCCGTCACATGAAATAGTTTAAGAGGAATTGTTAAGGACTTAATTAGTTGATCAAATTAAATTATCAGTGATTTAGTTTAATTAACTGCTATTTATAATCTTAAGATGGGGAGTTAAAATAAGTGTTAGTGAATTTCGAGATTCATATTGAGGAGTTCAATTGCTGCTTTTTAGTAGAATAAACTGCGATTAATTATAGTAGGATTTAATTCATCCAAATTTCGAATTAATACTATAATTGGTAGCCTCTTATAATTTCTATGGTCCCTGCTATACCTAGTAAAAATCTGGACAAACTTGGGTAAAAAGTGACTTGGGAGAAAAGTTTTCTGTTTGAGTTGGAGTAGGATTCTACTTACTCTAGCAGAATCCTACACGATTTTAGCCTCTTTTTTAGCTTAATTTCGAGTCTACAAATAGAAGACTAGTTTTACCTAATAACTCACTTATTCGGAGTAGTATTATTTTTCCACTCAAATAATTTCGTCCAAGATTTTACGAGGAGCATAGCAGAAGACTACAGTTCTGAATTCTTGCTCCGTGAATAATTTGTGCAACAGTTTCGAGAGGTTAGTGCTTCTAATCTTTATAATTAAGTCATTATTTAGTTTACATGTTTGTGATACCTTAAATTTATGCTTGTCTCCGCTGCGTATGTTCTGTCACCAACTTCCCAAACTTCATAAACTACAATAATTAGCTGAACCCCTTATTCACAGTTCACTCCAATAACTAAATTTCCACATTATTCAATACATGATCTTAAAGCAAGAAGATTTACTTATACACACACAGATGGTTGGGCGGATTAGGACTGGACTCTTTTGTTTCTGGTCACTTTCTGGCTGAGATGGGCCGGCCCTTTTCACTTGCTGAATGAGCCCATTTTCTTTTGGGTTTTAAGTCCATTGTTAGAAGAATTAACCCAAATAGCCGCTCACATAATCTGTTAAACTAAAAATAGTCCGCGGATGTATAATATATGTATAACTCATGTATATATGTATAATTGTATATAATTAATGTATATAATCTATATTTTACGTCCTAAAAGAAGTAAACAGTAAATTTGACCAACTATTTGTGTAAACCGGTTTTATTACTCTTATGTCTGCAGATAGCCAATTTTAGTTGAGCCCTATTTAAAGTATAGCCGAATTCATACTCGCATTAAAAGAATACGAGGTGCACATCTCCTCAAATGCAATTAATCCATTTTTTCTCCCTTTTTCTAATATCACATGTGAATAGAATCATTTCAGCTGAATTATATAGTACTGCACTACGTTGTTTGTATTTATTGTTATTTGTTAAAAGGTTATTAATATGTGTGTGTATATATGTATATACACACACACACAAAATATACAAAATATGTGTGTGCATATATATATACATACACACACAAAATATATAGTTTTTAGGTTACTATTTTTGAGAGCGGCTATACAGAGTTATTTTTTCTTTAAAATCGTTTCCTTTATTTTGTGTGTGTGTATGTATATATATATATATATATATATATATACAAAATATTAAAAGATTTACACTACGAAAGTCTTAGAGGGGAAAACATTAAGGGCAAAGGAATCCTATCCATCTCGTTACAATTTTTGGCGGTTGTCGGACGAAAAATTTAAGCCTAAGAAATATTGTTTCAACTTGTCTATGCTATCAAATTTTGGAATGAAAAGACTCGAAATACGAAAGTCAAAACAACTAGTATTCGTATAAAATTGACCATCAATTATTTTTATTTAAATAATGTAAATAATAATTTCTTATATTTGGAATATATAGTATATGTGTTTGTAAAATATTCTAGTGGAAGAAAGATATCTGATTCTTCAAATATTAATAATGTCATATAAAAGAAAAAAATGGAGTATTAGTTAAGATATCTTTTTTAAAAATTTCTTTATACTGGTAATTAAACGTTCGTAATAACTTGTGTTTTTCTAGCTCTTTCGTTTATAAATCTTAGGCTTAGGATCATAGGGTTATTAAGGGACGAATTAATCAAAATAGCCGTCTAGAAAAAGTAAACAGTGAAAGGCCGCTATTTGTGTAAAGATCCCTTATTATGGATCCAACTTTCTTAAAAATACTTGGCCCATGTGTATATTACCCGTCCTAAATAAGTTTTTCTTACAATCTATATACAATCCATTATTAGTGCTTTAACTTAGGGGATTCTTTGCTTGCGTAACTGAAGGGAATGAAGTTCAAATTGTCTTTTGATCTAAATAAGACTCCTTCTAGTTGTGTGTTACCTATCTTAAGCCATAATTAGTGCAACTCTTCTCTCTCTTTGCCGTAATTGCCTATTTTAAGAAAAGAATAATGTATGGTACAACAACATACAAAATAAAAATAAATTTTATACAAATTTAATATAAAGTTTTATATATCTACAACTACATACATACTAAAAATAAATTTCAAATAACTAATTATACAGTATACAACTTATTCACAACTTATCTACAACTTTCATACATTATTCTTACCTAGATAAATGCAACTACAACATCATACAATTTAAATATAATTTTTATACAAATTTTATACAATATATCTTTTATATATATTTTGTATATAATTTGTATATATTTTGTATGTGGTGTGTTCTTCTACTCCTTCTTCGAATTTCAATATGAAAATCCAGCCAAATCAAATCTATTCTTCACCAAATACCCTCAAAATTGAGATATAAATTCCACTGAATATTCCCAATCGTTTGCAATAACACCCAATTCAAACAAATAATATTTTTTGAAAATTCGAATTCAAATTCAAAGTTTCGAAACTTTTTAATGGCTATCAATGGTGGAAAATCAAACACCTTCAAAATTTATTGATTGACAATTCCAATTCGAACAATACAACCAAATAATTAATATACATCTGCTGCTAGCTCGCCATCGGAATACCAACAAGAAAAGGGGAAGCCCGGAAAAGCTCCAAACTCCAGTCATGGCGAAATTCAAATCGATAAAAAAGTAATCCCTTTCTTCACCATTGTCAGAGAAAATTATGAGCTTTAGAAAAAAAAAAAACCTTGTAGAAATCAGTGTAGGAAGAGGGTTGATTTCAAAGAGAGAAAGAAGAAAATCCTTTAGAAAGATTGGGGTTTGTTTGGGTAATTAAGAAATTGTGAGGATTTTTAGGGATTTACTAAATTAAAAGGCTACAATCAAAGGATACTCATCTAAAAGTAATTTGTATATTATTGATAAATTGTATATGATCTTATAATTAAACTAAAACTTAATTAGCGAGGGTAATTAAGCTTCATATGTAGTATAGAGAGGTAAAAATATCTTAAATCTCTGCCTCTATTTCCAAATTTAAATTCCACTTGCCTCTTATTGTCTATGAGTTAAATTAAGTTCCACTCCCAGATAGTTCAAAAATAATCTACACACTCAGAAACTTAAAAGGCAATTATAGGTAACTCTCTATAAGCTTTGATTGGACACCTGGAAATGGAAAAAAAGGTAACTTGCTAAAATTAGATAAATTACGTGTATATATAGTGTAAAACTGAAGTCCTAACTCTTTTTGGGATATATACATGCACACATACACATAAAAGAGCTCAATATAGTCATAAAAAACAGTAATAGGTAGTAGCATGTATACTGAGTAAGGTAGACTATATTCGCCCATGTAGGTGAGTAAAGAATTGAAGCGATTGAAGCTTCTAATTTTAATTGCCAACTCGAAAATATATCACCCCAAAAAAAAAGGGTATACAAATAGCATACCGTCTCAAGGGAGTATAAAGCAAGTTCAGTGGTAGAAACTTCTGTAATCAATCGATTGAACCTAGCGTTATCTGATGCAGGTAAAACCTCAATTCAAGCACATTTTTATCATCGACTCGTACAAGGAAGAGACCTAGAACGAGTATATGAACACTATATCGCTATGTCCCTCGCTTGGCCTGCTTTGTCATAAAAGCGTATGGATGAAATTAACATATACCCACTAATTGTTTAGCTGCAAATTGGCATATAGAAGATTGTCATGAAATTTTAATTACAACTTTAATGCACTGATGATGACATTATATTTTTGAATCCAATTCTGTTACTCTCATTAATTCAAAACAAAGGGTAAGAGAGCCAGGAAGTTGATAGATTTTCTTAATTAATTCTAGACACTATTATACATATGGCTAGTAATTGAGGAAAATGAAATGACGTAGAAATAGTGACCCACAGTGAGTTAATGCATACATGAATGTGACGAGAAAAGAAAAAAACATTGGCAACAAATAACAGTTATATTGATTAGGGCTAAATAAGTCACCCAAATTGACGTATAAGAACACATATTAAAATATAGGCAGACACGTCAAAAGCTGTTGATAATCTCACGGCTGCTTCAGAGCTTCAGATGCCAAACAGTCGGAGAAGCACCCCTAAACCCCTGATCACTCGATCCCGACCGATCAATCTATAGCCATAATAAAGAATGTTTTATTGGCTTTTTCAGCAATTAAATAAATTATAAGAAAACTTAACGCTTTGTTAGAGGTGAACGGCTTCGATTATGATCCATTAATTAGCTCAACCCAACTCATTTCAACTGAAGTATTTTTTGGGCACGTTAATAACGTGCATGTATAAATTCACCCCAACTTTAAACTGCCAAAATCCAGCACAATTCGTCCATTTGACACCTGCACTGAAAAAAAAAAAAAGAAAAAAATAACAGTCGTTGTGTGCTTGCTTTGTGCACCGGCACAGCAAAATTTGAAGCTGCTCGGCGTACTAATCCTATATCGGAGTCAGACCCAACCACACTCTGCCTTCCTCGCTTCATCTTCGACTTTTAGAGTTGTGAACTAACCTCTTCCTTTTACAGGCAGACAACTAGAATTCTAAGCATGAATTCCCCATTTCTCTTGCCCAATCTTTGTTAAGCAGGGCATCTTAGCTTTCAACATTTTTGAGGTTTACAAAAGGAAGTCATGAACTGCATTCATGATTTTTCACGTTTCCAGTAAGGCATTTTATTCACTCCTATATTATTGTTATTAAAAAATCTTCAGGTATATATACTTGTATATAATTATGAAAAATAGATTTGTCTTTTTTTATTATGTACAAAATTTATCCAAAATGTGTACGTATTCTAAGAACACAATTTCATTACTTTTTTTCCATTTCACGAGCAGCTTCTCAAGTTGAAGAAATTATACGACAAATTCAAGAAGGAGAGTTCTTTGAACTAATTAACATTTCGTTACGATTTTAGTATAGTACCTCATGTTTTTGCCAATGAAGCAGTCAGGGACGGCTCAAGTATATGTGGGGCCTAAAGCCAAAATTTAATATGAGACTTAAAGTCTTCTAGCTTTTTGTATACAAAGTTGTTAATAATCTTTTTATAATATATTTTCTCTAATATTCCTTTTCAATTGGTAATATAGCTAACTCATTTATTCTTTCTTGAGATATTGTTGATTTTAGATAAGATTTTACAGAGCAATAGTAGTATTATTGAAAGCTAAGAAGTATTGTTGAACACTTGAACTAATGAAATCTTAGAGAAAAAAGGTGAGTAAGAATATTAAAGAGAAAGACAGAAAATATATAGAGATTTCTAAAATATAAAGAGATTGGGGAAAAGAAATATTGACTTGGACAAATTAAGAAGGAGAGAGTAAGATTTTTACACATTATCTAATGAAGGAGTAAAAAGTGAAATATTGAAAAATTGAGAAAACTGTTCGTCTACCCATTTTTAAGTAAGTCAAATTATTACTTTATTTAAATATCTAAAGAGCTTTTTTTTCTTTTATATTAAAAACTCTAGTTTTGTATAAAAAGTAATAAATATTATTTTTTAGCTATAAGCTTATTATTTTCAAAATATAGGCCCCCAAATTTGGAAGTTTTAGGCACAAATCTTACTATTAGTAACGTTAGAGCCGGCCCTGAAAGCAGTATAGACAGATATTTTAGGAACTATGTTTGAACGCAAATATCGCATGCGATGTGATAGTAATTTAGTAGAGGAAACTTCTGAACTAGCACGAAGCTCTAATGCTCCTATTAGCTTGTAAATATTTTTGTTTATATTAAGTATCCAGTTAACCAAAAAAAATTGATTAATCTAAAAAGAAAAAGAATTAACATTTCAAGAATATTTTGCTTATTGCAGAAGCAAGGAATTGCATGCCAATATATATATATATATATATAAACCTAAAAATGTTTCAACTTCAGCAGTTGTTCAACAACAACAGACAACGGTAGCTGCAAAAAAGTAGCAAACAATAGAAGCTGGACCAAGCCTGCCGTAGGCTTTCGCCAGTTGGAAAATTCTGACTTAATAGGTGCCATTTCTAGAGGAGGCTTGTCTTCTAGAGAAATTTGTGAAAGATTCATTATCTGAATCGGCATCTCCTATATATATATATATATATATATATATATATATATATATATATGCACATAAAAGTTGTAATTTATAAGTTGTGTGTTTAAAACATGCACTTTACTTCATTTAAATTATCGTTTGCTGTCGCTATAAAGGAGAATTGCCTTTTGAGAAGTGGAAAATGGACTTTGGCGTTCGAACGTATATAAAGAAGCTGTCATTTGCGAAGAGGAAATTCGAATATGAATGACTAGAAAAGGAAACTAATTAACATTTGAATGAGACAATAAGTTAACTTGTTGATGAAATTGAAATTGAGAAGAGGAAACTCGAATATGGTTATAGGGAAAATTAAAAATACGATTTGTGAGGAGGAAATTCGAATATGAATGACTAGAAAAGGAAACTAACTAATATTTGAATGAGACATGCATTAAATTGTTGAAGAAGTTGAAATTTAGAAGAGGAGACACGAACATGGTTCAATTAGGTTAACATATTTTCATTCTGCATGATGGAAAATATTTATTTTCCCCATGATTGCAAAAAGAAAGAAACAAAGGGCAGCTAGAGCATAAGGTATCACGCGTTCACAAAGAGTCGGGAAAAGGGTCAAACTCAATAAAGGGGTGTGATGTAAAGAGTTTATCTTGATGCAAGCGTTACTGACTGTTTTCCTATCTCGAACCCGTGATCTATAGGTCATATATAGACAATTTTACCGTTATTTAAAAAAAGAAGAAGAGAAAATAACAAAAATGGCCCCTTATATTTTGAGATAGGTTTAAGGTGGTCTCTTAATTTGCTCTTTAGTAGTTTTCATCCTTTATGTTTGCTGAAAGTGAACTCTTTTGATCTTCATTAAATATTTAAAAAACTCTAGTTGCTATAATCTTTTCATAAGAATACTCCGAATTCAAAAGCCTTGAGCTTGATCTTGAACATCACTTAAGGCGTGGCACGAATTGAGCTTTTAAGATAAGATGACATTTAATGAACCTTGGTGTCACGTTTTTAGTCGTAAACTAAGTACATGTGCGACACTTGACAGCTCGCTCACGATCTTACACAACTTACTCACGTTCTTGCTATACCAAGTCAGCTTTACTACACTCAAGATCACTAAGAGAATGGTAGAAAGAAAGACAAGAGAAATTTGCCAAAGGAAGCTTTTTATTGTGGAGAGAACTTGATTATTTTGCTTGATGAGTTACAAATGAATAACCCCCTTTATATACTAGTTTCATAGGGGCTAGTGAGTAAATAATAATTATTACACAAGGCCCTTATTATTTTACAAGTAAGTCCCTTCTCTAGAATATTCTACATAGCTAGAAACTTCTAAGGACTTTCCTATCAATTCCATAGGGTTCTAAGGTCTTCCATGAGAAATCTTCATATTTCTCTAGAACATACCCACATGTGCTAGTCTATTTCATATGTAAGCTTCCACACAGCATTAATATATGCCAAATGGTACCTATGTGTCATGATGATGTGGCAGGTCATGACACTCTCCCCCACCCAATTTTGTGCCGCCCTCGGCACAAAGCATCGACACGTACGCTCGCACCTCGCCTTGGTGTCGCCGGAGATCTTTGTCCATTAGCCATGATGCTCTATGGAGCGGTTCGCCTTCCCATGTCACAAGGTATTGGTCACCTATCTTCTTGCCTTGTTTGTACTTTGGACGGCTAGTAATGATGGCCTCGATCCTCCGCCTATCGGATGCCTCTCCTTGCTCTTGGCCTGAATCTCCCCATGATTCGACCAAGTCTAGCAGCTTCTCAAGCATCAGGTACATGCTTCCACTCCCTATTTGGCTGCCCTCCATGGTCACAGCTGACTGGCAAATTTGACCCCTCTGCTTGGTGCTTCGTCTAAGTCCGATAGCGTTCCATCACTTTGTAACTCGCCATCTTCTTCAACTATGTCCGCCAATGTTTCTTGCTACCACCATGCTCCATTTGCTTGGCGCCAAGATAGGCCTTTGATATCCCCTATTTTCGGCTTAGATTCCAAGCGCATCCCCCCAATAAAGGCGGTCCCTCCTATGTCACCCTTGTGTGCTTGAGTAAAGTTCCCGATTATTGTTGCAAGCCTCCCTAAATCTGGGCATCCACTTGCCCGATGTGATCCTTTACAGAAGTAACACCCTACCTTAGACATGTACCCGCTACCGTTTTCTGGCCCCTTGCCGCTTCGCTTGGACCTTAGTCCATTATGTGATGGCCCCTTGCTATTGCCCTTGTATACCTCGGCTATGCCTTTTCCGTTGTCCTTGTCATGATCTCCCCCACCCCTCTCGGCGTTGCCTTCTTTGAACTTGGCAGGCTCCATCTTGAAGTCAATGAGCGACTCGGATACCGCTGTGGACTCATCTATGTTGGCTACTTGATGTCTTCTTAACTCCTGTTTTTCCCAATTTTGCAACCCATCCAAGAAGTAGAAGAGTGAATCTTCCTCGGATAATGACGGGATTTACAGCATTAAGGTAGTTAACTTGCGCACATACTCTCGAATTGTGGCCATCTGTCTGAGCTCCCTTAGCTTACGCCTAGCCTCATACACCACATTCATCGGGTAGAATTGCTTCTTCAACTCCTTCTTAAACTGCTCCCACGTCTCAATCCTGCATAGCCCCTTCTCCATGTCAACACACTTTCGACGCCGCCACAACGCGGCAATCTTTGAGAGGTACAACACAACAGTGTTGATCTTGGCCTCGTCATCTTTCACTTGCCGTGCCTGAAGTAGTTCTCCAACTGCCAAAGGAAATTCTCCACTTCTTGTGCATCACGAACACCTTTGAACACCGGCGGTTTTGGAGCCTCGATCTTGGCCTCCCTCGTCACAATAACTTTACTGTCTACCTCGGTTACGCCAGCATTGACATGTTCCTCGAGTAATTCTATCTTTGCTTTCACAGTATCGATAGTACTCAAGGCCTCCATGAGTCTCATTCCAAGGTAGAGATGGTTTGCGTTAGCTCCATCTCATTCTGTGTACGTTCCTTCAAGTCATTTCGGATACTCTCAATCTCCTCAAGAGTGTGTCCTTCAAGAATGCTAAGGGTGCCTTCCACCTTCCCCAAGCATTGGCCAAAGATCTTGATGGCGTCCATCCTCGCATTCACCTTCATCACCCACTCTTTATCGAGCGAAACGTCCTCCGGCAGGATCTCCATTTCATCCTCGCTCGCCTTAGTGGCAGATGGATCTTGGAATGTAAGCCCCTCGTTTGGTACAATCTCGGGCGGCACCTCCTGGCTCTTGTTGGAGGCATTCCTCTTTTTGTTACAACTCTTTTTGCCAGCAGCATCCTGGATGACATTGGCTTGGATGTTGCCAGCGTTAATTTCTCAGTTGTTCGCCATTCTCTTAGTTGCAACCTTTGCTCTGATACCACGTTGTCACATCCTTAGTCATTAACTAAGTACACGTGCGGTACTTGACAGCTCGCTCACGATCTTGAACAACCTACTCACGTTCTTGCTATGCCAAGTCAGCTTTAATACACTCAAGATCTCTAAGAGAATGGTAGAAAGAAAGACAAGAGAAATTTGCCAAAGGAAGATTTTTATTATAGAGAGAACTTGATTATTTTGCTTGATGAGTTACAAATGAATAAACCCCTTTATATACTAGTTTCATAGGGGCTAGTGAGTAAATAATAATTATTATACAAGGCCCTTATTATTTACGAGTAAGTCATTTCTCTAGAATATTCTACAATAGTTAGAATCTTCTAAGTACATTCCTAGCAATTCCATAGGGTTCTAAGGTCTTCCATAAGAAATCTCCATATTTCTCTAGAACCTTCCCACATGTTCTAGTCTTTTTCATATGTAAGCTTCTACATGCCATTAATATATGCCAAATGGCACCTACGTTGCATGATGATGTGGTAGGTCATGATATTGGGCTAATAAAGTTGGCTCGTCATTTGTCGCCCAATTAGATGGACAAAATTTGATCAACGCCAACTCTATATAAGCGGTCGCTGCAAATATAATCCGGTCTAAGAGTCCGGAGTCAAATTTCACAGAGAACTAAGGCTTAGCTATAAATGTTCAATATTACTAAGAAACACAAGTTCAAATGATTTCCTAGTTATAAAGATTGTAATTTATATTTTTTACTAATTAACTAACAAATATTAGAAAGCAATAAAATTTATCAACTAAAGAGTCTATAGTTTGGAGACAAGATTAAGGAGACCTAGAGTTATGATTTCTTCAATGGTCGAAATTCTTCCTGCTATATTTCCTATAATTTCGCCTAAGTGTGAGCACGTGATTTTTACCGTACCCGAAATACCTTTATAAAAAATCAATAAATAATTTTTAATTAGACATTTTAGAAATTTTATTAGGTTTTTAATTGTTTAAATATTAATTAATTAATGAAAATACTCAAAAATATCATGCATGGCATTTAGGATTTATTTTTTACATTTTTAGGAGTGAGTTAGTAGTTGTCGATTTTATAAGAATTGAGAAAAATCATAAAAAATAGTTCATGTTACATTCTTTAGTTTCAATGCTTAATTCTTAGAATCTAGCGTTACTTTAATTTTTATAAATAGCTAATTTAGTTTAACTTTACATTTAAGTGAATTAAGATTTTAAATACCAAGTAAGTTTAGTCATAAAAATTAAAAAAAGAAAAAGAGAGAAAAGAAAAGGTTTTCAAGTAGGTAATTAACTAAAGAAATAAGTTTGATAATAGAAGAAAAGAAACGGATTGGGCTGATTTGCTTTCAAAATAAATCAGGCCCAATCCGGTTGGCCACAAGAGGCCCAAATCCGTTGCATTTTATTAGGTCCGGTTATCAACGGTCCATAATTCACCATACCTCACATATAATCCTTTTAACCAAACCCTACCCCATTTCCCATTTTTCTTCCGTCCAAACGCCCTCTTACTCGCAAACCCTAGCCGCCACCAACATCAAACCCATCGCCGGCCGGTTTCCGGCCACAAATCCGGCCAAGAATCACACCCCAATAACCCCCTAACTCACCCCGTCACCTTCCCCACTTCAATCGACCCTCTTATCCACTAAAAACCCAAAAACCCGAAAAACACATGTAAAAATCGAAACTTTGAAGAGCAAAATCAAGCTTTTGAACAAAAGTTAAGTTTTAACCGTGTGTTCTTGACAAGAACACACGGTTTAGACTTTGTTTTTGTCACAAAATCATCAAAGTTAAGAAGATGGTTCAAGGTAATTGATTATTTCCGTTTCATTTTTAATATTGGGTATTTTTAGGGTTCATCTTCTACCCCTTTCTTCAATTAGTTTCAATTTTCTGATTTT
>MCJB01052430.1:0-12264 GCA_002018475.1 Nicotiana obtusifolia | reverse complement strand
ATAAGGCAACTGATAATGCGATAAAATGTGACGAGAGATGGCAGATGCCGGATGACCAAGGCGAGAATGCCAAACAGTGTGGGGAGGATGAGCATCCGAGAAGTAAACGCAGGCAGAGGAGCTAGATGAGGGCCACACATAGGTGCCGTCTCTAGTGCATCCCGCCGGAAGGTGAGTCTCTGCGATCCTTTACAACAAAACCAAAGGAAGTAAATTCAACTGCCACATCATTAGACTTACATAACAGGAAGACGGAAAGCAAGTTTTTTTTTCATATTAGGAACATGCAATACGTTATGTAAATGAAGAGAACGATGTGAGTTAGGGAGAGTGGTCGAACCAGTATGAGTGATAGGAAGCGCGCTCCCATCTCCAATGTAGACAGAGTCAGTGTGCGGAAAAGGTTGGTGGAGGAAAAGGTTTGCTAGGTCGGTGAAGATATGGTGAGTGGCGCCACTATCAAGAAGCCATGAAGGATCCGGTGCGGGAACAAAACTGCCATATGTCGGACCTTGTGCATGAAAAGCCTGAAAATCGGCCTCAGGTGGAGGCATATAGGAGAACCCATAGGCAGCTGAAGAAAAACCAGAATATGGAGCATAACCAGCAGGCATGGAAGCAACATAGTGGGCAGCCGGCTGTGGGAACGACTGCCAAGGCGGAGGCTGCCATGGACGTGGTGCAGGCTGGCGGAGAGATGCGGCAGGAGGTGCTGGAGGCAGCGGGCTAGGGGCAGCAGGTTGAGGTGGGAGGTGTTGGAGCATCCATCCATGAGTAGGACAATCCCGCAGCGGGTGTCCTTGGATGCCGCAAGCCTGGCAGCGGCCACGGTACGGCTTCCGGTGCCTGCGAGCGCCCGAGGAGGAGGCAGCAACTGGCGGGGCTGACTGGGCAGGTATGGCCGAGGGAAGTGCCGGAGCAGCTGCCACTAATGCCGAGACAGGGTGAGACGAAAACGTCAAGGACCCCGACGGCTTAAGTTTCAACTCTTCATGTAACAACTTTTCTTGCAAAGCATCAACAGTAATATGTGTATCTCAGGCATTTACAGAATCCACAACATGTTTGTAAATAGGATCCAAACCATCCAAGATTTTATCAAGTAAATCTTCCAAATCAAGAGGCTTTCCCAATAACGATAATTCATCCTTGATTGTACGAATTGCATGAAAATATTGTGTGATTGAGGATGTGCCTTGAACAGTATTTTTGAGACGAGCACGAACCTCTTTGATGTGACTCCGAGAAGGAGCAGCATACGTGGTCTCCAAGATGTCGTATACCGCCTTCGAGGTGGTTGCCGGATTCACCAAGGAAGTGACTTCTTCCGCAAGTCTTCCAAGAATGGAAGATAGTAACAACTTGTCTTGGCGGTACCAGAAGAGAAAAGCCGGATTGGGGGTGGAGGACCCGGAACCGGCAACAGTGGTGGCAGCCGTGGTTAGAGTAGTGGCCGGCGCCGGTTTCATCCCGTCAATCCAACCAATGAGATCAAAACCATGAAGAAGGGTATCTACTTGCTTCTTCCACCCCATGTAGTTGGATCCATGGAGTTTTGCACCCGGGATCGTGACAGAGATGAGTGGTGTTTTAGGGTCATGAGGGTTGGGGAGGAATTAGGGGGGAACGGCGGCATCAGCCATTGAAAAGGAGAAGAAGACAGCGGTGGCGCTAGGTGGAGGGGGGCGGCAGCGCTAGGTTTAGGGGTATGTAAGCCCTAGGATCAAGGCTCATAATGATACCATGTAGAATAATTATTTTTGGTAGAATGATAGTTTCATTCTACTAGATGTGTTTATATAATAATTACAAAGGGGAGATAACATAAAATATAAAGAACTTACATAACATAAAATATAAAGAACTCTTCTCTAAGTAGACATCTAGTCTATAATTAAAGGTCCCCAGTATATATGATTTAGCCATCTCCCTTTCTCTCCTTTGATATAGGAAGTAAGTCTCGTATGACCCGTTCTGCTTTCTTAAAATTCACATACCATACTTTATGAAAATGTATTCTGAACTTTCGGTAAATATTATTTACCTGTATTTATATCAAATTAATAATTCAATTTTAATATGCAGTTAAATAAAGTGACAATACGTATTATTGTTCAACCATAATTCAGTTATAAATATGTGCATGATAAATATATATCTACTATTTATTGATTTGGCATACACATTGAGTTCGTACAAATTTGTGCTCCCATGCGGCAACATGTGGCGATTAATTATGGAGTATTGCAGACTGGATAATTGTGCGGTTTGCTTGTGAATAGTGAATTGTATCTTTTGAACGAGGCAAAAAGCATTCACAAACATTAACATGGCATGAAAACATCGAAAGATAAGAAAGATTTTGACAGGGGAATCACATGAGTTATATTTTGGACATAAATGGTATGAAAACATGTCAAACTTTTGTCCAATGAAAATGTGGAAATTTGGAGGCAAACTGGAAATCAAAAGGAATTTGGAGGGAAACGATAGATGCCAAATGGAACATGGTAAAGAAAAATCTCAAAAGCCTGTGTGAATAATGACTTTTTACTTTGGCATTTAGCGTAACTAATGAAATTGAAAGGACATAACTCAGGACTCATGAGCATTAATAAGACAGATTTCTTGACCTAAAATGGGTGGGAGTCGTGACGCGTGGGACACACCTAAGAAGAGACTGTTAACTTCATAGC
This sequence comes from Nicotiana obtusifolia, assembly GCA_002018475.1. NCBI lineage: Eukaryota > Viridiplantae > Streptophyta > Magnoliopsida > Solanales > Solanaceae > Nicotiana > Nicotiana obtusifolia. The sequence continues at coordinate 9,568 of MCJB01052430.1, read as the reverse complement.
TATAGTCACGTTGAAAAAGAAACTTGTAAAAGGAGAATATTTAAAATAAGATAAAATATTTAAGATAAGATAACGTTAAAAAAATAAAATTTTGAGTCATCGTTAGTTAAGGTGGACTAGGAAGCAGCAAGACTCATAGTCGAAGTGTCAACAAGAACTGTGGTAACAGTTAGTTTTCGAAATAGAATATTAAAGAGAATATTCTAATGGATATCCTCTGCACTTGTACTATTAAGATTTATTAGGAATATGTCTCATATAAATAGAAAAGAGACAATAATATGAGGCATGTGACATTCATTTTGAAAGAACAGACTTTTGATAAAAAATTCTCTCTCTTGCTAAGATACAAATACTAACTTTTCATCAAAATTCTCGTCCATATTATTCCCATACTTTTCCATCGGATCCGAGAATTATTCGAACATTCTAGGATTGTCTGTCACTCATCATTATCAGGAGGAACAACCATTTAGTTCATCCTTTATTGATTGAATCACTCCTCCTATTTACTTAAATGCAATTTATTGTTATCAATTGCTATTGAATGCTACATTATTGCTCACACTTTTTGAAATAGTTATTGCATGTTGCTGTCGTTTTTCTACCAGATCTATTTGACACTAATTACGTTTTCGGAACTCCCATCTAGAAATATTATTATTAACTAGATTTAACCCATTATCACATAAATTTAATTATTTGAATCAAGAGTTAATTTTTTGATCAAACAACTAACACGTAAATACATCAATTCTCTCTATTCTCTTTCGATAATTACATTTTAAAATTGACTGCATTATATGGATTAAAAAAGAAGTTGACGCGAATACGTAATTTTTAGATAGTCAACATGCAGGAGACGTCGGTTAATATTTGCCTTTTTATTAGTTTAGCGAAAAATACGTATGGAAGATTGCAAAACGTAGTTAATGTAACATTTTGTGCTATGTTATGCTAGCCAATCTTGATCTGGTGAGTATTCAAAATAACTTTTGCAGGGTTTAATTTCTATCATGCCACCTTAAAGATAATTAACATAATTATTCATAGTCTGCGAATCTAATAACCTAAGAAATGCGGCAAGAAATATTGTATAACAAGTTAAATTGCATTGTTTAAGTAACAATTACAGTATTAATTTACGCTACTGATGAAGTTAGGGGTTGTTTGATTGTTTGTGTATTAAAATTAGCATAATTTGTAAATTGTTTGACTATAAAATTGAAAAAATAATTTTCACATAAAATCTAGTATAAGTTATACAATTTTTGGTTGTTTTTTTCCTTTTCACGTAAAATATAACCTTGCTATTGGTTCATATTTTTCTTTTCCGCGTATAACTAATACATGTATAAGTTATAAGAGAATTTCTTTATTATTTTAAGCATGATAGAAGATGGAATAACTAATGAGTGTATTAACAATACTTGGATTAAAAAACAAATGTCAAGAATGCTCTTTGTTTTAAAAAAATTTAAATACTAACAATTTAATAGAATAAACTAGACAAATAATAAATAATACTCACATTATATTTTTATGTTTACTAATCCCCGCATAACAAATCCCCGCATAACTAAATTATGTCTAACTCAATTCTGCATAACTATTTTATTCATAACCAAAACCTATATTAACTGATCCTTAATTATATAACTAATACTTACATTACTAATTCATGCATAATCTCCAACAACGAATCCTTAACTAGTGTTCGGGAAGTCTATATAGCAAATGAAACCCAATAAACGTGAGTGACATATGCAGTAAGATTTTACAAAAATGTGAACGATATGACCACGTATTATATAATAAAATTTTTAATTAATATCGAATTATGTTGTGGTATTTTTATCCAATATTAGTGACTCGTGTTTCATGCCTTTTAGGGTCTAAACGCACAATAATTCTTTTTATTTTTATAGAAGGAGACGTCCTTTCAAGTTGTCCCCATCAATATCTAACTCAATTTTGGTTGTGGATAAAGTTGCAAATTTCACAAGGTGTATTATTATCTACATTTTAACATAACCACCAGAATTATCACAAAATGTGATACTCTATCGATGCAGCCTTAATAATTGAAATAAAATAATTGAAAATCCCTATTATAACTTAATGACAACTGACAAATAAGTTTTCAACACGCATTTATTTAGGCAGTTGCAATAAAATGCAATGATAAATACAATTAAATTGTAGTATTCTTTAAGATAGATAATTCCTGTAGAGGAAAATGCACTGTCAATCACTACTGTTCGGATATAGATTTGGTTTACTTTTATCTTAGAAGAATTTCAAGAAAATAATTTCTGGGCAAGGTTGCATATATTTGAAAACATTGTCTTTTCTTACAACCTATGTTTTGGTTATAATTAAACTTTGTCCTTATTCAGACAGTATTATTTTTAAGTAAACTTTTTCTAAAACTAGGGGCCGTAAACGTGAAAAAACTCATTCAGACAAAAGTTATTCAGAAGTTATTTTCGTTAAAATATGCAAAATGACCACTGAGAAACTTAATTCAAATAATATTACTTTCCTTGGATTTAACATTTAAGTTTTCAACATTAACAGTGTAACTTTTTTACTACTATATATTATCGATCATTGAATTTTAAATTGTAATAACAGATTAGTTACTATTTTTATCATACTAGTATCTGCACACGTGTGTCCCATATCAGTTGGAACAGAATTTCTAAAATGATATAAATAATATTAAAACTTGTGCATTATGAGTAACTTAAAATTTGAAAGGAAAAAGCATAAGCTGAAATTAATAAATATATTGCCCGCCTATTTGAATGGCTTGTGTTACTATTTTACTTTGTAGTTGTAGACACTCAACTAAAATGGTATAACTTTTTCTTATGCAGTTCTTCTAACATATAACATATTCAGCTCAATAATTTTCTCGTTTTTTGATATTTCATCAATACATAATTTTAATGTGAATATGAGCAACGTCGGCTATGTTCTGTAAATGCTTCACACCTTAAAATTTGTACCTTGTCTTTTTTAGAAATTGTAGCTTCATTTTGACAGCCTCATACATATCAAGAAGTTATCGAATGAAAGTACTCCCTTCATTCATTTTTTACTTGTCTATTATACTAAAAGATGTCCACTTTTACTTGTCTAGTTTGGAAAATCAAGAGATAATTTATCATTCTATACGTATTTTTCCCTCGTTACTAAGTACTACAAAGTATTTCCAATTCATTTCCCAATATTTTGAATTTATAATAGTCAAGTTAATTTTTCAAATAAGGATGGTATAGTAAAATTATAATTTTATTAATTACTTCTTAAGAGATGTGTTTGGTCAAACATGGACAATAAAAATGAACAGAGAGAATAGTATTTTATAGAGTTGTACATAAATTTGATCAACAAATGTGTTTTTAAGGATAGCTGGTAATACAATTTCATAGTATATACATGCAAAGAAATACACAATTATTTGTCGTAGAAATACTTAATAATTATTGACATCAGAAAATTAAAATTTATTTCTAATATATATATATAGAGAGAGAAATATGATAATTAGTGGTATAATTGCACATAGAGGTATGCGTTATCTGATTCATATAAGTCCTTTCAGATAATTTAGCATAATAATACAATTGAATTGTATAAATGTAACTGTATTATAAAACATGATAAGATAATCACATGTCAGATAGTGGTAGTTTGATGTTTTAGTACTTCATAAAATTTTTAACTTCTAAGTTTAACTTGTAATGACTGCAAAAGAAATTGACGAACAAAAAAATATGACAGTAAATACTTATATGTATGTGATGTGTAATACCATATTTGAAAGAAAAAATTACAAGCTCAAACTTAAAAATAATAATGTAGGTATGACATGCTTAGTAAAGGCATTAAGGCGGGCAATTCTTTACTTTAGAATAAAATGTCAATTCTGGCACTTATTAAAATGTGAAATTTCATCCCATTGAATTACGAAAATATTTATAATTTAACTCCCTATAAAAAATAAACCTTAAGCTATATCGATTATCATAAAGAAATGATTATCCCAAGCAAGTGTTAGACAAAAATAACCCACGATCTTTGAATGTTTATCGCGGATAAAAGGAAAAAAAAATAGCTTTAGTAATGGAACCAATCGTTTTCATAATTAGTCTAGAAAGTAAAGCGTAAATTTATATCTAAAGGAGAAAAAAATAATAACAAAACAATCAAAATAAAATATGATAATCAAGAATAAGTGCATCAGATTTAAGATTGCAGGCGTATAAATTATAGTCTATAAATATATGTACTGAGTGTTCTCTAAAGACCGGCACAATAATACTTCCTTTGATCACATATTTGGCGAAGATAATAGTAATAAATGGTTAATAAGAAAAAAAAAAAAAACTAATTGAAAAGTAAAATAATGCAGCCCACCACGAACTAAATTCACTAAGTGGAGTTGAGCAAATAAAAAATAAAAAGAGCATGTTCTTCTAGGAAAAAGGGAAGTACGTTGGATTCCCTATATTCCATAAGAGACCTACTACTATTACTGATTTCTAGTTCGTAACTGACAATATGCAATCCAAGCTAGCTGGCTGGAAAACAAATTGCCTTAATATGACTGGAAGGACCATTCTTGCTGAGGCCTCTCTAGGTAGTATTCCTGGCCATGTCATGCAATACATCAAATTGCCCACCAAGACCACTAAGCAAATTGATAAAATTCAAAAAAAAAATTTATCTGGGGCACAACTCCTAACAAGAAAAAAATACACCTAGTTAACTGGGACAAAGTCACTAGGCAGAAGTCCTATGGTGGGCTAGGTTTGTAAAAAGCTGAGTTTAAAAATAAAGCTTCACATGCCAGTCTGGCTTGGAGGATCTATCATAACACCTCCAGCTTATGGGCTAGAGTTCTGATCTCTAAGCAATGTAACTGGAACCATACCCCCAAGAAGTCTAAATCTCCTATCTAGCAATGTATCCTCAAGAGATGGGATATATGCAACAAGGCAAGTAGATGGGTTGTCCACAAAGGTAATAAGGTGAGCTTCATGAATGATGCTTGGATCCCTAACCAGACAACCATTAGAGAAACGATTGAAGGTCTTCTAACCCCAAATAAAATAGCTATTAAAGTAGACTCTGTTTACAATTCTGGAAACTGGGATTTCTCTTCCATATTTATGGACATCCCTGAGAAAATCTCTAACATGATCAAATCAACATTCATTCCTTCCAACTCTACGAAGGAGGATAGGCTAATATGGGGGTTGACCCCAAGTGGGACCTTCACCAACAAATCAGCTTATGCTTTCCTTAGCAATAATAAAGAGTCTTTGTGAAAGGTGAGGAAGGCAGATTCACTGGGATATGAAAGCTAAAAGCACCTAACAAAATCAAAAATTTCACATGGCTCCTTGCACAAAATAGGCTCCCTACTACGGCCTTCCTGCACAGAATTGGGGCTAACCGAAACCCCCAATGTTGCTTTTGCTTAGCAGCTCCTGAAACAAGTGACCACATTTTCTTTGAATGCCCCAATGCCAACCACTTCTGGCAAGAAATATTATCTAAGGGATCTACTGCAAGTCAGCAGCTAAATCCCACATTCTCTACCCAGCTATGGCCATCAATATGGAACAAGCTAAAGAAAATCTCCTTTAACAACATCATTTCTTGGGAGAACATCATTCCTTTTTGTTTTTGGCACATTTAGCTCACTAGAAATCACAACCTTTTCAATAATAAAAATTATAGCACCAGTACTAGTAAGACCATCTCCAAAGCAACAGAGTACTATATGTTAGCAAAAAATGATACTATCAAGTGATCTTTTCATACTAGAATTAAATGGGAACCCCTCATGAAGGGTCACTATAAACTCAACATGGATGGAGCTGCCAAGGTTAATCCAGGCATTGGGGGAATTGGTTGAGTATTCAGGAATTACAATGGAGACTGGATTATGGGGTATATGAAAATATACCACATACTACCAATACCATGGCAGAGCTGAAATCTCTACTGAAAGGTCTACAACTAGCATAACAAAATGGCTGGATACCACTTGACATCAATACTAACTAGGTTGAAGTAATTCAAATGCTACTCACAACCAACACAACTTATGATCCTATGATTTGAATGCAGGTTACTAATGCAAAGGATGGACAAGGTGATGATGAGGCACACCTACAGGGAGCAGAATAAAGTGGCTGATGCATTGGCAAAAGAAGTAGCAAATTCAAATTTTTTGGGAAGAACCAGCATACTAGCAGTTTCTCCCATATTTGTAAATGATGTACTTTGGTCAGATATCCTAGGAACTAAAGTTGTTAAAAATTTTTGAGCATGTAATATTAATACAATTGAACAAAACATGACGGTATTAAGGAAACTACAGTACCCCAGCATAGCAATACTATGTAATGTAATTCTCAGTTTTTGCTTTCTCTCTCTATATGTATCCCTTTTAACCCCAAAAATAAAAAAAAGTATGAGCAAAGACTATGCATAAATGTTAGTACTCTAACCGGTAGAAGCTCATCGAACCAAACAAATAAAAGTTAGGAATGTGAAACAATGCAACTGATTTTATTCATTTAATTTAATTTAATTTAATTCATTAGAAGGCAGTTTCTTATTCATGGGTAAAATTGTCATTTAGTTTTTAATGAGTAAATTTATCAATCAATTTCTAACTTGAGTCTTCCCACTTTTAGTGTATATATATATATATATATATATATGATTATTAAATTAATTTTTATTAAAAGATTCATCCCTATTTGTTCAAACCAAACACAGTAAATAGTTTCAGCAAATATTGTTTCTAATATATAAGGCCCAACTACCACTTGCTAGAATCCCCTTGACAATATTATATACGAGAATTATTCTTTTCCTTTTGCGCCAAATAAAAATATCTCGAATAGAAAAACGAAGCAGAGAGATGGCGGAGTCAGGGTGGCGGCGATCGTCCACGTCAACTTTCCGGTGGCTACGAGTGAGTTTCTCACTTCCGACGTCGTTTATGCGGTGGCCAAGGCTGTTTACTTCGTATTTGACGCTGAATTGGAGTCCGAGAAGCCGCGACGGCGTCGTTTCGGCCTGGAGTGGCATCAGCTTCGCCTTCTCCCCTAGGTCATGGTCATGGCCGGACCTTGACTTGCCTTTCTCCATCGTTGATTCTATCGTCTGGTCTATCATCTCCGCCGTTGAATCTGTTGCTCTCGTCTCCATGCTCTGTTTCTTCTTCCTTTTCTGTGGCTGTACTATCTAAAATTACTCCTTGAAGTTTCTCCTTTATATTTAACGTAGTTATAGAAGTTTCTACTGCGGGATAGCCGGAATATTAGTCGGACGATGACCGGCTTTTGGACATTCCTGCAAGTAGTTTGATGGTTGGGAGAAGAGGCTGAGGTTGAATCCAGCACGCGAGAGGCACGTGGAGAGTGCCGTGTAGTGGTGAATCCAGCCGCGATTGGACTGGTGTACTGCTGCTCAATGGCTGAGGGTAATTTTGTCAATTAGGTAAGAGTACACGGAGTACTCAAAAACTTTTCTTTTTTATTTTTTTTATTTTATTTTTAGTGAAGCTAGTACTCAACTCATTGTAAAGCTATATAGGTCCCATTTCACTATATTTAGATCCTCCTTTTTCTAATTCCCTTCGCCCTTTATATAAAAATAGTTGTGGTTTTCGATATTCATAACATTTCCACTATCAAATTAGTATTAGTTACTTTGACGGAATTTATTTAGCATTAGTTACGTTTACAGAGTCAAATTGTCTAATTGATAAAGTAAATAATAACACTACTACCAAAATTGTACATATTTCGTTACTCGTTGAAAATTTTCAATTCCAACTTATTAGAAAGCATTTAAGAAAATTGTTTACAGTGGAGGAGTGTAGCTTTACTAACTCAGTTCCAGCTTTTAACAAGTTACAAAAAGGCGGGGCCAATTTCAGGAAAAGCAAATAAATTATACATTAATGAAAAATAACTGAAAGAGGTCTTTTTTTTCCAATGGAAAATTTGTAACTTAATTATGAAATTTACAAATAAATGTACTATCGGAAGTGATGGATTCCTATAGTATACCAATCAAGAAAGTGTTGTTTTTATTTTCCTTTTCCTACTTAATGAGAAAATGGGTGGAGAAGAGTAGTTGCAAATTCTGCTATTTCCTGTTGAACGTTTGGTGAACTGAATGAACACCATTATCTCTATGTTTAATTTCCCTCATTAATGATCGGAGGAAATGAAAGTGCGTCGTTGTCAAATTAATGACTAACTAAAAGTCCTTCAAGTCTCCAAATAATAATTTCGACCGTTCCTCTTTTAAAAATTACAGCTACTTTATGTATACAGAGAACCTTTTAAGTCTAGTCTAATATAAATACTTTTTCAAGCTCGAATTTACAGAGCAAATTCATCAAGTCCATCCATATCTCTCACCATATTGAAGGACTTCTGCTCTTCGATTCAAGAGCAAGCTTTTAAACATTTATACAAATGTTTTTAAAAGGAGAACAAGAGAGCGCTCTTTAGAAGTAGAAATACTTTGATAATTACAGTATAACTTAATATTAATTAAACAATTTGTATTCGAGGTAGATATACATGGTGTTTGAAGCTCTAAAAGTGATAATTTATTGAAATATAAGTACTCCAGAGACTATAGTATTAAATTAATTATGCAAGTAAACGAATCAGATTGAACAAAGTACATAAGCAGCTAATTGAATTGACTCATTGAGGAACTCCCGATTTTTATTCTTTTTTGGTTCAGACAATTGTATTTTCAGATACCAAAACAAGTGACAGCAACTAGCAATTATGTTCATGTTGTGGAGGATGCCTGTGTTGACTTTTTGGCTCTAATTGAAATCCCACATCGGTGGGTTTTCTTTTGGGAGGAGGATTTGGAGATTATAAATTAACTCCTCCTCCTTCAATGTTAGTATCCCAACAAACTCTCTTCTCCCACATTAATAAAAAGCGGGCTGTTTGAGCGGTGCTCGGAGACTAGGCTAAATTGGCCGAACTCCGTTAACAAATTTTCGGGTGTGTTCTTTCTTTGTCTCTTTTATTATTCCGCTTTATTTCTTTTCTGTTGTAGTATAATATTCAATATTATTTGTCGGGTATTTGTATTAGTGTTCTATCTAGTTCATTTGTTTTTGAACTAGTTCATTTCACTAGTTGTGTTGTCGTAGTGGGAAAATTACCCGTTTTTTCCAACAATTAGTATCAGAGCCAAGGTACTATCAAAGTATGCTCTGTGGTTGCAGCATAGTCTGATCTTCCACATCAGAAAAGATTTATCTTGGTAACTGAACTGAAGGTTCACCTTTGGGTTGTTTGAAATTTGTTGTAATATTGAATATTATATATTGAGTCTGTCATGGCAAATAAAGATCAAGAAACGAAGGGTGCTGTCACAAATATTCCATCTGGGGTGTCGGGCACCTCGTCATCATGGTCGAGGTTCCCGGTGTCCAGTTTGAAATTGGCGGTGGAGATATTTAATGGCACTGGCCATTTCGGCATGTGGCAAG
>MCJB01052429.1:0-23558 GCA_002018475.1 Nicotiana obtusifolia | reverse complement strand
TATATATATATATAAACATCCACTTCTTCAATCCCTTTATTTAAACCTTATGAGATCCCTAGAACTATCGTTACGGAACTTCGGATCCACCAAGCTAAAGATTATCCTCAGTTCTCTGACCTTCAGCGTAGGACCTTAGAAATTGAGAAAACCATGATAGCTCAGGATACCCCAACTAACCATTCTTCTGTACAGGTTCTCCGAGAAGTCGATTCTGACCAAGGAACCAATTTACAATCAGAACAATTACATGGCAATCCTCTCCAAGAAATTTTCCCTGTTAGAACAGGATCCTTCAACTGGCCCAGCCCCAAAGACTTTACTATTTAGAGCTACCCATCCTGATGTAGCCTTAGAAGAAAGACCCAATGTTATGCAAAATAATTATAATGCCAATAATATCTATGAATGGAACATAGATATGACCTGCTTCAAAATCATTTTCATCCCAGACTAGTCAAGAGGAACCTGCAATTAATATTCTCTCCAAAGAACAATATCTTCTTCTTGAAATAATAAGTAATCTCCAAGACTCTGAGCAAAAGAAGTATTACCTGAAGCATTTGAAACGAACAGTAGATAAGCCTTCTACATCTTCCTCTAGTGTCTTTCCAATCATCCTCAAGTTGCCAATACCTACAATATTACTGATATCCTCAGTAGATTCCCTTCCCAAAAACCTAAGGTAGTAACTACCCAAGATCTTTAAACTGAAATAGCATTCCTTAAGGAAGAAATTCGAGAAATTAAGGCTAGACAAGAATTAGACCGTCTTGTTCTCCAACAGCTCTCTACCAAACCTAAAGAGCTCAAACTAACTGAAACTAAACCAGTTGAACAAGAATTTTTTATCAACCACCTCTCCAGAATTTTTATAAGAAAATGGCATATGAGAGTCATCCTAATTGTCAATAAGTCCTTTACCTTGGATATCATTGTCTTATTTGATACAAGTGGAGATCTCAACTGCAAACAAGAAAGCCTCATTCTAACCAAATTCTTTGAAAAAACCAAAGAAGGTCTTAGAGCTGCTAACGGTAGAAAACTAGGAATTAGCTTCAAACTCTCCAATACTGAAATTAGAACCTCCCTAGAAAATTTTTCATTGTCAACCTCAAGTTCTTTCCTATTAGTAAAAGACCTTACTAATCCGGTTATATTAGGTACTCCGTTCATCGAGGAGCTCATACCTTTTATGGTAACAAAACAAGGAATTCGAATCGAACGTATAGGAGGTAGAACCCTTCTTCCTTTTGATAGACCTCCGATGGCAAAGCTCTTGTCTACCATAAAAAGTAAAGAAGTACAGATCAATTTTCTCAAAGAAGAAGTAGCATTCCAAAGGTTACAACAGCAACTTCGAGATTCTTCTCTCCAATCCAAGATAAAAACTTTGAAATTCAAAACCCAAAGAGAACTGTGTGCTGATTTACCTACAGCCTTTTGGAATCGCAAGAAACACATTGTTAGGCTCCCTTACGAACCGAACTTTGATGAAAAAACCATCCACACAAAAGCTCATCCTATCCAGATGAATCACGAGCTAACCATGCATTGTCGAAAAGAAATCAATGATATTCTTGAAAAACGCATCATCTCTCCAAGCAAATCCCCTTGGAGTTGTGCTGCCTTTTACGTCAATAAAAACTCTGAAATTGAACGAGGTGTCCCTCGATTAGTCATCAATTATAAACCTTTAAACAAAGCACTTCGCTGGATTAGATACCCTATTCCAAACAAAAGGGATTTACTTCAACGACTTTATGCCGTAACTATCTTTTCAAAATTTGATTTAAAATCAGAATTTTGGCAAATTCAAATAGATCCCAAGGAATGATATAAAACAGCCTTTTCAGTACCATTTGGACAATACGAATGGAATGTAATGCCATTTGGTTTAAAAAATGCTCCTTTCGAATTTCAAAGGATAATGAATGATATTTTTAATCCTTTTTTAAAATTTATTACTGTTTATATTGTTGATGTTTTAGTATTTTCTACTAGCATAAATTAACATTTTAAACATCTAAAGGTTTTCTTTTTCAAATCAACATCCGATTTCTTGGGCACAATATCTAGCAGGGAACCATTGTCCTTATTCAAAGATCTATACAATTTGCTGACAAATTTTCTGACCAAATTTTAGATAAAATCCAGCTTCATAGATTTTTAGGATGTGTTAATTATGTATCAGATTTCATTCCAAGCCTTTGCAATTTGCTAAAACCTCTCCATAATAGGTTGAAAAAACCTCCACCTCCGTGGACTTCAGTCCACACCAACGTTATCAAAGAAATCAAATTGAAAGTCAAAGACCTTCCTTGCTTATCTCTCCCTAATCCTTCTGCAGTCGGAATAGTTGAGATTGATGCATCAGACATTGGTTATGGTGGCATTTTAAAGCAGAAAAAAGATGACAAGGAGCAAACCGTTGCATTTGCGTAAAAACATCAAAATAATTTCCAACAAAATTGTCCTACAATTAAAAAAGAAATTTTAGCAATTGTTTTTTGCATTTCTAAATTTCAAGCTGATTTATTAAATTAAAAATTTTTGTTAAGAATTGATTGTAAAGCTACGAAATCTGTTTTACAAAAGGATGTACAAAATCTTGCTTCTAAACATATATTTGCTAGACGGCAAGCTATTTTATCTATTTTTGATTTTGATATAGAATATATTAAAGGGAGCTCAAACTGTAATCCTGATTTTCTTACCTGAGAATTCTTGCAGGGAGATAAAATACCAAGAAAAAAGAAAGCAGAAATTTCAGATACTCCAATACCTACTCTTCCTCTGGCTGAGGAAAATATTGCTGAAGCAGTACCCAAACAGTCTGCTACAGATATTGTTTCCAAAAAGTATACTGTTTTAGTTGCCTCCAAGCAACCCTCAAAAGGCGCAGCTAGACCAAGCCAGCCCAAATTACAGAAAGCCATCAACTACGCCATGAGCGGAGTCCCCCAAGTTCATATGATAGAAAGTTCAAGACCCATTTCAATTTCCAGTCCAAAAAGATGGACAGACCTAGTTGAGAAAGAAGAATCTCAACAAGCTCAAACACAACTAGTACAGACCATATCTTCTCCTTGGATAGAAGAAGAATTCATGCAATGGTGCCAACTCATGGGAATTAAAGATCAAATGGCCATGCCTGGCCTATTTAATAAACAACTGAGAGATCAGTACCAATTATAGAAAAATTATCTTTCCAATGTGGCGGCACAAAACCATGCATCTTTTTCCAACTCCCTAGCGGCCCAAAGTCACACGGCCGCTTCACTTCCTGTGGTTTCTAAAAGCACCACACAAAAATATTGGAGGCTACAAGTCCCATTGCAGATACAGGATGTCTATCCAATATCCTAAAAATCACACCAATCAGGCACTTTCTCCACCAGTGCCACAACTTATTTCTTCAAACAAAGGCTCCTCCTCGAGGAACCCACTTATATTAAGAATGAAAGTGTCTAGCCACTCATTCAGATTGAACCAGAATTATAGCATTCTAATCCCCAAGAGGTAACTAAGAAAATACTTAGCCCTTCCAATTTCATTCAAAACACCCACAAACATACCCCAAAATACTATGTGTTCATTCTCACAGATACTAAATCCTGCTTATTTAAGCCCTACAAAGAAAAACAAACTCAATCATATGTCACACATACTACGGTATGGATCAAGAAAATAATCTCACCAAAAGAATGGAGAACCCATCCAGCCAAATACAAAAAAAATTCTCAGCCTTTTGATCCGTAATTTTACAATTATTATGACTACCAAGCAGCATGGATGAATGCTTTCACCTTCCAAAACCAACTTGAAAAGCATTCATGATTCATCCTTTGGAGTAAACAATTAACCTCTGAATTCCCTCTGTGGTTTATACATCAATGGTGGTTGCATATGGTCATAGAGCTTAAATCCTTCTAGTACCAGTAAAAGAAGAATATGATTATTTCTGCCACAGGTTTTTTAGTGAGAAGCCAATACCCATATTCCTCTAATTTTCTCACAGATTTCATATCCCATGGATATACTTCCAGAAATTTTCCTTCAACAAGCCAAAAGAACATAAAGGGCTACCGTGGTTAGCCCTCCAAGGCCACTGCAAATGGTACAAAATGTGGGATTCATCCGAAGCCTATGTGCCAGCAGTAGACAAGTGGTTTCTATCTCATCCGCAGTATCTAGCTATAACAGATGCTGTCAAAATATTATTTTTACAAAAAAAGTCCATTGCAAATGCACAATTAGCCGATTCCAGCAGCAAGCTTGATTTTATTCAGCAAATGAAAAAAATTCTGGATTCCCTCAAGACACAAATTCCAAGTCAACAAAATCAAGCATCTTCGTCTGAAAAAGATCATCATCATCAGAAAAAGAAGAAGAGCCTGATTTAATATTCTGAAAAATTAATCAGAAATTACATCAGCGTGCCAGCACAATGGCATCACAGCTGACATCATTCATGACATCAGCTAGCACTTACTCCTAATGATATCATGGATGACATTAGAAAATACGATGTAATTTTTAATTTTGGCTATAAATAGCCCCCCATATCACTTGTAGAACACACACCTTACACTACCACTTGAGAAAGAATTCTCTCCCTCTCTCTAGAATTAGTTAGAGCACTCTCTCTAAATATATTATTATAAGTTTTTAACTTGTATTATCAATTTTTCAGTTTCAATAACAATCAAATTTTTATTTACTTTACTCTTGCTCAAGTTTACATTTATATTACTCTGCATTATGGTTGGTTAAACCACCTAATTTACTTTATCGCATTTTATTTACATGGTCGGCGCTGCCCCATTTATTTATTTCTTGCACTCTAATTTACTTTATTCTGCAAGTTTAATTATCTTATTGTTACTTGCTTCCTGTCCTTACATTTATTTAATTTTTCTATAATCTTTTATGGTTTCGCTTCCAGTCCCCTTGGTATCAGAGCCATCCACTTCAACGTGGATAGATTGAAATTCATTGAAAACATATAGATGAGTCAATATACAAATTTTGAGGAAGATTGTCAATATATAAATTTTGAGGAAGATTGAAGGTGTTTGGGACTAATTTGGTATAAAAATTCGTAGTTAAAATCGAGTTCAATTTTTTTCTGCACACATGTATAACGCATGTATCTCATTACATGGATGTACATGTGATACACATTTGATACATATGTGATACACAAATGATACATAGTGTGATACACAATATTTTTTTTCATGTTCATCTCCTACTTCGAATTTTCAATTCAAACCACCTCAAAACTCCACCAAATCATCCCAAAAATGAGATTCTAGCTCCTTAAGATGTACCCAATCTATTCTAATAACACTCACTCAAAAGAAAGTAAAAATTCGACCTTTTTTGGTTACAAATAGCTAATTGGCTAATATTGGTACTATTTGACTAATATTAATAATATTTTATGACTTGACCAATTTTTATAATAAGCTACTTATAAATGAACATAACTGATAGTTTCCCTTTAATAAAAGGGGAAATGAGCTTCAGTTGTCGAAGGTTTCTAATGTGAAAAGATTAAATTTTTCAGAAATATACATATATACAACTTATAATAAGATATTCATATAATTGGTTTGGTTTGATCATTTTCGAATTTTTTTGTGTACTTCAAATCATAAACTAATTCAAATATTATTTTTTCTAAAAATTAAAATCAAAACCTAATCAAACTAAGATATATACTAGTAGATTTTTTTTCGGTTTGATTCAATTTTTAATTTGGATCAATTCTTTGGTTTCCCCTGAACATCTCTAGATGAAGTAGTAATAGAAAGTAGCAAGGGACATGTTATAACTTACCATCGCCATTGTCATTGGCCCTCAAGACAATGAAGACATACTTAGTCACAGGTACGAGGATAACAGTATAAATGATGAGGGACAAGACCCCGAGAATGTCATCCTTGTCTCCAATATTGTCAGTGAAAGTACTTGCATAAACGTAAAGAGGGGAAGTCCCTATATCTCCGACTCCGTAGATATCTCCTACCGACTGAAATGCTAAACTCAATATTGTCTTCCAATCAGCCTGCAAATATGAATTACAGTCATTTCACAGTAACACACATGCATGCATAATCATCAATGACCATAACCAAGTTGTAATATAATCCCGGGATATGAATTACTAACTTGACACGTCCATTAATGTCATTTACAAGGTTGGTTACTATTGGAAAACAAAATTCTAACTTTGAATAGAGTTACGGATAAATTAGAATAGCTTATGTTGAAGTCTTGAAGATACAATTAAATAAAAGAAAGTGTTTCTCTCTAACAACTTAACTTTTTCGATTAAATGGTCACATAATATAATATGGCATTGGAGCAGGCATAAGTACTGAGTTCAAGTCTTATGATCACTTATTATCAAAAATAATTTTCATATGTTTGACCCATAAAAGAGAATAAGGTCTAAATATGAGGAGGCGTGTTAAAAATATAATATAAAAAAAATAAAATTATATCCTTTCTAACAACTTATACTTTTAGATGAGATGATCATATAATTCTAACAACTTTGATATTATCCTTCGTAACAACTCCTCGGATCCAAAATCTTGTACAATATTTTTCAGGTTACTTATCCATGTTCAATGTAAAAGTTACTTGCAATTACTGTTTAATTTACCTAATTATAATATTCTTATTATTTCTTTAACATCTATATATTGGCTATCCAAATAATTGTTTATATTATTAATTCGCCTAAAGGATAGCTACTGCTCACAATAAGTAGAGTAAGTAACTTGAAAAAAATAAGGTTACCAACTATAACATGTTAAGTTATAGTAAAATATTGTGTACATTATCTGTATATTATATAGCATATCCAAAGACTTTGAGAAGATAAGTGCACTGTTACTGCAACAGTCCAGCCCGTTAGTGATATTGTTCATTCTGAGTTTGGGCCTCACGGGTTAAAAATACATCACTAGGATCTAAGGCTTGTTAACTTATATACCCAGCATCCTTCTTGTGTTTTATCGATGGGGGACTCAGTCTAAAATCTGGGGTATTACATACACCCTCTCTTATCGACTCAGCGTCCTCGCTGAGGTTTGCCCCACTGCATGGGATTCGCGTAGATTCGGCACTGAGGTTTGCCCCGCCTTACCGGGATTTGCCTAAACTCAGTTAAACTCTGACCCACCATCAACAAAGCTGACACAAGAGTGGCTCTGATACTATCTGTAACAGCCCAGCCCGCTAGTGATATTGTCCGCTCTGGACATGGGCCCTCACGGGTTTAGAACGTGTCACTAGGGTCTAATGCTTGTTAACTTATATACCTAACATTCCTCTTTGTGTTTTGCCGATGTATGACTCTGTCTAAAGTATGGAGTGTTACAATTACGAAGTGTTAGACCTAAAGATTTTATTTGATATGCAACCTTTAGGTTTATGTTATTACTATTAAATTTGAAGTGCTAAAATTTTAAACAATAAACCAGACAAAGAAAGAAAAACAGTACTACTTGATTAAAACACAACAAAGGTACACTCGATATTAGGGGAGGACCCGGTGTCTTTTCAAGGTAAATACATATACAAGTATTCTATCGAAATTTACGGAGTTTAGTAACCCCTCAACATAACACATCGGTCATTATGCATGTTCATTTCCAATAGGTGGGCTTAAGTCTAGAAAAAGAAAGTAAGAAAATAACTAATCAAATGTGGGATTTGAACCTCGGAACTCATCTATAGAGGTACACTTAGTAACCATACTACTCCCTCGTTCCGTTTCATATTATCTATCATGATTCTATTATACACGCCCCTTAAAAAAGATTAATTAGGATGAGATTTTGACTACTTTACCATTGTTCATGTCTTAATGTTTAATCTTTCTTCATTGGTATTTGAACAAAGTTATTTATAATTGGGGTGTTTGTAGTCTTCAAGGATAATTATTACTAAAGGTAAAAAAGAAAAGATAATCAATTTTGTCTTGAACTTCTAAAGTGACAAATAGTTTGAGACAACTATTTTAGTAACCACGACTGATAATATGAGACGGAGGGAGTACTATATAATTTATTATTGGGTGTCCGCACACACTACATATATATGTGTGTGTGTATATATATATGTATGTGTCTGTGTGTGTATGTATATATATATATATATACCCAGATGGGAACTTTTTAGAAACTGGTCTTTTGATAATTTTAATGAAAAACTAATAAAAATTTTCCAAGATGATTTTTATGATGATATTAGTAGACACAACAAGATTATAGCTTTTGTGCCATGGTTTAAGTCTAAGATAGAAAATGGAAAGAATGTTCAGAACATAGTCTATTCTTTAGTTCTCAATATTATAGAACATTTCTCAGGTAGATGGTTAGATAATAGTGAGACCATTAGGACTATGCTTCAAAATCTTAGGTGTCATACACTTACAGAGTTTAGATGGTATAAGGATGTTATCCAGAGTTATGAAATTACCCGAGTGTAATAGTATTCACTGGAAGTCTAAGTTTATAGATGGGCTTCCCCCTTTATTTGCTGAAAGAATTAGAAAGACCCTTAGAAGTACTGCTATGAGTATAGATTATAATAGTTATACTCATGGTAAGTTAATTAGTGTATGCACTCAGGAAGGTTTATCCCTTTGTAATGAGATTAAGCTAAACCAAGAGATTAAGAAACACTGTCTAAATGAAAGACAACAATTAGGAGAGTTATGTGAGCAATTTGCCATAGACATCCCCAAAATTAAGAAACCTCATAGGAAAAAGAAAGACCAGAAAGAGCCTTATAGGTACAAAAGAAAAAAGAGAATGAATCTCGAATAAAGAAAGGAGAAGACAGAAAGAGAAGACATAGTTATAAGAAGAGAAAGGATTTTATTAAATCCATTAAACGTGATGCGCGCTACAAATGTGGTAGAATGGGCCACTATGCCAAAGACTGTAAGGTTAAGGATAAGATTAAGAACCTTGACTTAGATGATAGTATTAAGGATTCGTTATATAAGATCGTACTAAATTCTTCTAGGGATAATTCCCCAGGAAGCAGTGACACAGAATCTTCAACTGATGAAGATTTGAAGGTGTTACAGAATGAAGAATACTATTCTTCTTCAGAAACAGAGTGTGGACCTTGTAGGCAGACCCAGTGTCAGTGTTGTAATAACAACACAGAGGATGAGTTTTATAATATATATTCCCAGTTTAAGGACTTAGATATTTATGTCCTTACAAATGATAGTCTATTAGAACTCCTTAAAGTTATTAAGGATCCTGATTTAAGATCTCAAATTATAGATAAAATAGATCCCATTAAGGATAAGAGTCCTAAGGGTTCTGAAACAGAAGAGATTCCTTCCCGGAAAGGTCCTTATACGATGTTTGATATTAAAAGGATTTTAAAGGAAAAATCCCAAGCAATTGATAGGCCAACCACAGTTCAGGACTTGAAGCATGAGGTTAATAATCTCAAAAATAAAGTCTTAGAATTAAAGGCTTTCAATATTGCTTTAGATAAGAGAATTATTAGATTAGAAAATTATCAGGTAGATACAAATCTAGAATTCAGTACTGATATTACTGAACTAGATTTAGGTGCTGGTACTTCCAATAAGGAGGTAAAAGATGATTTTTTAGGAACTGTTAATTTACATGACAATGAATTCTTACAAAAATTACAGTTCTTTACCACTCAAAAGTTTTTAATAAAAGTAACTCTTTTAATTGGTTACAATTTCAAAAAAGAGTTTGTGTCATTATTTGATAGTGGTGCAGATTTGAATTGTATTAAAGAAGGAATAATACCTTCTAGGTATTTTCATAAAACTACTCATAGATTGAAAAATGCTAGTGGTCAGCATATGTGTATTACTTATAAATTGCCAAAAGCTTATATTTGTCAAAATAGATTTGCATTCCTGAAAGCTTTATTTTAATAAAAGATATTCATCAGGATATAATATTAGGCATTCCGTTTTTTCATAAAATCATGCCTTTTTCTAATTGGGATGCTCATAGTTTTACAGGTGCTTTCAATGGAAAATCGATTACTTTTGAGTTCATAACTCAACCAATTCAAAGATTTTTGAATGAAATTATTTCTAATAATATTACTGCCAAGAATAAATAGATTAATTTTTTGAAAAAAGAGATTTGCATCCTTACTATAGAACAGGATTTAAAGGCTCCTAAATTAATAGAAAAAATTGATTTACTAAAAAACCAGTTTTCATTGCAGATTTGTGGTGACCATCCAAATCAATTTTGGAACAGAAAACGTCATATTGTAAGTCTTTCATATGAAGCAGATTTTTCAGAAGATAATATCCCAACTAAGGCAAGGCCTTGTCAAATGAATTCCGAATATTTGGAATTATGCAAGAAAGAAATAGATTCTTCAATACATAAAGGTTTAATACAACCTTCAATGTCCAAATGGTCTTGTACTGCTTTCTACGTTAAAAAACATGCAGAACAGGAACCTGGTGTTCCTAGGCTAGTTATAAACTATAAGCCCCTTAATAAGGCGCTTAGATGGATCAGATATCCAATTTTCCTAATAAAAAGGATTTATTAGACAGATTACATGATGCTATTATATTCTCAAAATTTGATCTGAAATCAGGATATTGGCATATTCAAGTAACTGAATCAGACAGGTATAAGACTGCCTTTAGTATCCCAATAGGACAGTATGAGTGGAATGTTGTGCCGTTCGGCTTGAAAAATGCTCCTTCTGAATTCCAGAAGATTATGGATGATATCTTTATTCCTTATACTAATTTTATAATTGTTTATATCGATGACATTTTAGTATTTTCAAAAAATATTGAAAGTCATTTCAAACACTTAGAATTATTTAAGAAAATAATTATACAAAATGGTTTGGTTATTTCTAAACCAAAAATATATTTTTTTCAAACTAATATTATATTTTTAGGTCATAATATTGGAAAAGGAAGAATAACTCCTATTCATAGAAGTATAGAATTTGCTTCTAAATTTTCTGACATTATTACTGACAAAACCCAGTTACAGAGATTTTTAGGTAGTCTCAATTACATTTCTCCTTTTATAAAGGATTTAGCAAAGGATACTGCTATTCTTTATGATAGATTAAAGAAAAATCCAAAACCTTGGATCAGTACTCATACTGCTGCTATTCAAATTATTAAACAAAAGGTTGATAACCTTCCTTGTTTAACTCTTGCTAATCCTAATTGAAAAAAATTGTAGAGACGGATGCCTCAGATATTAGTTTTGGTGGAATATTGAAACAAATATCTCCTGTTAATATATATGAATATCTTGGTCAATTTATTCGGGAAAATGAAATAATTCCCAGAAAAATTATGCAACGGTAGCCAAGGAAATCCTTGCTATAGTTAAATGTATTCTGAAGTTTTAAACCAATTTATATAATCAGAAGTTTTTAATAAAAACTGATTGTCAAGCTGCAAAATTTATTTTTAATAAAGATTGCAAGCATGATGTATCGAAACAAATGTTTGCCATGTGGCAAGCTTTATTAGCTCCATTTGATTTTGAGATTATTTATAAAAATGGTATTGGTAATAGTCTTCCCGATTTTCTTACTAGAGAATATTTGAATTCATAATTCTTTGTATTTCATTTTCAGATGAGACTACAGTATATACCCCCTCAGGGAAGGGGAAGAGGTAAAGGCAGTAGTAGAGGTAATATCCTCGCCTAAATTGAGAATCAGAAATTGATTGCTGCAAATTGTGCAGAAAGTTCGGGGGTTAATACTGATACCCTATGTACAAGGAATTCATGAATTTTATAAAATCCAAATAGAATATAGGTAATAACCCACCATCATATTCAACAGCGTTGACAGATGAAGGTCAATAAAGCAATGAGGTTTATAACCAAAATCAACAGAAAGAATTAATAATTCTTCTGGAACAATCGGACTTGAAATGAAAACATAATCCATAGCAAATAATGGCCAGGTATTTGGATACGGCATCATATGCCTCAACTGCTTACAATACAGAATGAATTATGAGTTGATTCTATTATCAACTGGCTCAGCTGAAATTCAGCATTTCTATCCTTCTACTACGAAAAAGTTTATAACTTTTTCAAGATTATAATTAAGAAAATTATTCCCTCAGATGAGTGGGTTATCAGTACTTTGAAAGAAAAGGATTATATCCACCCAGAACAAAAAATACCTGTTAAATTTAATTATTGGGATTATATCCAAAGTTTTCATAAAACTTTCTTATATGAAAATTCTAATAGAAAACATTCTTCGTTTATTAAAATCTGCCTGAATGTATTTGAGCATAATATACCAAATTGGTTTTGTGACTAGTGGATTTTATATGGTCCATCGATGAAAATATTACCAGAAGTTTTTAAGAGTTTCTATACACAGTGAGTAGAAATATCACCTAAATTAATAGCTTTGCAAAAGGAATATATTTTTCAAGGGTATTACCCTTATGTATTTCTTTATAGAATTTTCAATTGCATGGATTATGAAATGGGATATAGAAGTTAGTCAAACTAGTAGGGGATTTTCCTACTTAAATAAAATCTTTTATACAAAGTTTTGGAGTAAATTACTTCAAATAGGCAAAGAAGGTAATATCTATGGGCAAGAAACTTTGGATAATATCCACAAAGCCCTTAAGGATTACAGCTCAAAGAGCCATGTCAGTAATTCTAAATTGAAGAACTCAGCTCATTCAAGCAAATAACCAGAAAGCTGCAAATGAAGAGGGGTGCATTTTCGAAAAAGAAGATTCTAGCCTCCTACTTCGAAGAAATCAGAAAGGATCTAGTAAGAAATTTCGATACAGAAGTTTCAGACGATGTATCCATGGCCTCATTAGGTAATACAACAGACGAGGACATATGCTTAGCTGGTGAATCACAAGGAACTCAATCAGAACAAGTTAATATTGAAGAACTTGAAGAGTTTCTGAAGAAAATGAAACAAAATGCAGAAGAATCTTCTACAGAGAATGACAAAGGTAAAAGAACAACCATTTGAAAGATACTGAAGGCCCCACAATAAAATTATTGGGGTAATGTGGATGAAACAGCTATAATAAAGCAAGCCGACCCTATCATGATAAAATGTCGGGAATCAGAATCTATTCTAGATTGTCGTTTTATCCTTTTTCCTTTTTTTTTGTTGGCCACGAATATAATTATTATGTCGGTCATTACTATTTATCTTTTGTTTTTAGCTAGTTGATCCATTATATAAGGATCAGAATTTTTCATCATAGGCAGGCTTTTCTTTAGGCATTCTATAGTCTCTTTTCTTACTTGTAAACACTCTCCCTGTAATCAAGTCTGTATATTAATAAAAATCAAAAGGCTTATTGGTCACAGTCGGAGGTCTCAGGTATATCTTTTTCTTGCATTTAATTTCTATTTTCTTGTTTAATTATTTAGCCTAAATAATAGGCTAAATACTTAAGTGTTAAACTTAGGAATCTTGAGCTATTCTGTAGCATGCTTTAGTATTAATTTCAATACTGTATCTTTCCAATTATGCTTAGGTTAAAGGTTAAACCCAGGCAGTTTTAAGTTTAGATAGTAAGTGCTGGTTATGGCAGCATAACCGGTGGTCTTCGCAAAATCCGTTTTTAAGCAAAGATGGGCGTTGTGAAAAGGTTTAGCAGGCAAGGCCGTGGTTTAGGATTTACTGGAAAAACTTAGAATTTGACAGGGTTTAAATCCTTAGTAATCCTCCCTGTAGCTCCATCGAAGCGATCCTGTAGCCCAAATAGTGTGTGTGTGTATATATATATATACACACACATATATGTATGTATGTAATTAAGTACTTTTAAAGAAATATAGCATTGTTATACAACGGTTTAAGGAGGAGATTATGAGTGCACGTGAACTCAAGCCCTCAGAGGCATATTTAGTATTTGAACTTTATAGGTTCAAATTCAGAATTCTACCACATCGCGTCTAATATAATGGGTTCAAAAGTTATTTTTGCTCTTATTTAACTGAATTTTTAACACATATAATTATACTGGGCCATAAGTCGAAGTTACTGAATTCAGATCTTCATTGGTCCGCCCTAGCATACCTTCCACATAAATTTGCCACACTGTATATGAGATAAATCTATTTCTTACACCGTGAGTATATAAATTTCTTATACTAATTATGTATATAACTTACTAAACTCGCCACTTAATAAATTTACTATACTGAAAATATATATAACCTAAACTCTATAATAAAATGTGAAGTACGCACCTTAGAGGCGCGCCTGAAACTTTTCCAGCTTCCAAGTTGAGTGAGTCTACACGGTGTAACTTCGCGGATGAGACTTTCCGATCCTTGAGCTGACCGTTATTGCTCCCGTTTTCTGCAGCCTCTTCTCTATCTGAGCTTGCCATTTAGATTCTCGGGCTTTCACTTCTCTTTCCTTTATAGTCCCTCAATACATTGAATATTAGCCCGATCCTCATCGTCTTTAATATTTTGTACTTGCAGCAACTATTACAATATATTTAGTACAGCTCATAATTTGTTTATATAGCTCGCTTTGAGTAAATATAGGTTTTGTTGTCACCATCCCAAGTCTTTTTAAAGACTTTCTCAATCATTCCTATGTATGTAGTACATACATATATGCAAATAAATGTACTAGGTTCTTATTACATATTTGTGGGGCCACTGGAATTTCAACGGATTCTACAAAAATGTAAGAATTGATACACTATGATTCAAATTTATGTCCTAGAATAATTCTTAAATCTTATATTTAAAACTTTTATTATGTCAAGACGACTCAAAAAGCTTCCATTTTATTTAAAAAGAATAATTTTGATTTATCCAATATATTTTTCCAACAAAAGTGATTCACTTGAGCTACTCCGCTAAACTTGGCTTCTAATATTTTCGACACAAAAACAAGTCTTATATATGCAGAACGTCGCGTATATATATACTATATATGTATCTTGAAAATAGATTTATTGCTTTCATTATATCACTGTACAAAGAAAAAAAATTGTTGCATTCCTAACGTCACCATACAATGAAAAGTTAAAATCAAATTTATTAATTAAGAAGATCGAACAAATAAAAAAGAAAATATTAAATTTTTAAAAATTAAATTCTTGTTACAATTCTATTAGACGTAAAATGCACTTTTGAAGGATAAAATATCATATTTTGAACTCATTATTTTAAAAATACTACTTCCTCCGTTATCTTTTAATTGTCAAATATTTTAAAAATAAATTTTTATTTTTACTTGTCACTTTTTGCATATCAAGAGAAAAATTATTTATTTTTCCTGTTTTGTCCTTAGTATTAATAACTCATTCCAAACTATTTTTCAAATTAATTAAGATTATACACCAATTAATATGTGTATCATGATAAATTATACACTTTATTTATTATTTTTTTAGAAAATATTTAAAATTAATAACGGACAAGTAAAAATAAGCGGAGAAAGTATTAAAGTTTAGGGTAAATGACTCTGAATCCAACAAGTTTAAATGGTTGATCAATCGTGCTCCCTTCTAATCTTCCCTTTCTTTATACGCATCTTTTTTAATCATTTCATCATGTACCTTAAACACATGTATGGGGTATCATTATTGTGGTTTTATATGTCTGACCATTGAATTCTTCAAGGAAATCGATTGTTATATGTGGTAGCAGTGAAATCAAATAATTTCTTTTGTCTCTCTCGACCTTGCTGTTTTAAAATATTGCAATAACTAAAGAAGGCTAATGACTTCTTTTGGCATACATCATTCTCGAATTCACTAGTTATTAATTATTTTGAGATTATTTATTTTGGATTAGTTATTCAATTTTATTATAGAAATAAAAAAATATTATATTAATTTTAAATAATTAATTTCGAAATTAATTATATTACGATTTTATTTCTATCAAACATGAAAAAAATTCATCTTATCATGCATCTGAATAATCGACCGAAATATCTCAATCAAGCCGAATTGACCAATGAGCACCCTTAGTTTTTAGGGGTTAGATTGTTTAAAAATCTTACTTACATTGTCATAATTAAGTTTAAAATAGTACAGAAGATTTATTTTAAACTGCAACAGAGATCTTCGATAGTGCTTACACTTAAAAAGAACAATAACAATGACAATAAATATTTATTACTTTTGCATTATATTAAAAGCACGAAACCTCTTACCGAAATATTGTTCATCTTTATTCTCTAAAAATATATTGCACATTAAAACAATTAGAATTTTAATTATTTTCCTAATATTAGGATTTTAATTTTAAATTTACTAAAATTTTACTTATTAAATCTTTCCTTATTGAATTAGATAGAAAAGTTCTATGAAGGATTGAAATACCGCAAGAATAATTTAGGCACAAGCAAAAAGTTCAACAAAGATTATATAGAAGAAATTTATTAAACTACAGAGAGAACGTGGCAGGAGGCTTTTTCACAACTCATAAACTCTTGAATCTCTCTACAAGAAAACAAGTAGTAGCACCCCTATTTATAATACTACAAAACCAAAAATCTATTCTATTATAAAATTGGTAAATAAAACATAACTAGACATGAATTAAATAAACTACCAAATATCAAATCCTATACAACTTAGGAATACTAATTAATCTTGGTGTAGTTTCCAACAGCCTCCCTTAAACCAAGATCTTCAAATTTGATCATGCCCAACATCTTCTTTAACTTGATGAATAACTCCAATTTTAGTGACTTTGTGAAAACATCAGCAACTTGTTCTCCAGTTTTACAATACTCAATAACGGTCTCCTTGTCTTGAACCCAGTCACGGATAAAGTGAAATTTGATATCAATGTGTTTGCTATGCCCATGAAAAACTGGATTCTTTGTTAACTCAATTGCAGACTTGCTGTCACAAAAAATTATCGTAGGACTTTCTTGCTTGTGTTGAAGAAATACAAGCATTCTTCTTAACCACAATGCTTGTGTAGCACTAGTTGTTGCAGTCATGTACTCTGCTTCAGTTGTTGATAAAGCAACAACTTGTTGCTTTTTGGAAGACCAAAAAAATACACCAGAACCCAAATAAAATGCATAGTCAGAAGTACTTTTTCTTTGTATCGTATTACCAGCCCAATCACTGTTTGTAAATCCCACAAGACTACTATTATTAGTCTTTGAATAAAATATACCATCAGTCTTCGTACCTTGAATATATCTCAAAATTTTCTTTGCTGCTTGCAAGTAGGATTACCGTCGAGTCTCCATAAATCTGCTAATTAATCCAACTCCATAAGTAATATCAGGCCTTGTAGAAGTCAAGTACTTTAGACTCCTTACCAATTTCTTAAATATGTAATATCAACAAAGTCACCAGTCCATCTCTAACCAACTTTAATTTTTCTTCAACAAGGGGTCAAAATTGGTTTGCTTTATCCATATTAAATCTCTTTAGAATATCACCAGCATATTTTTTCTGAGAGATAACTATTCCATTATCTAATTGAGATACCTCAATGCCAAGAAAATAAACATTAAACCCAAATCAGTCATCTCAAACTGGCTAATCATTGCCTCCCTAAATTCAAAAATTAATTTAGGATTATTGTCAGTAAAAATTAAATCATCCACATATAAGCACACAAATATCTTCGCCATGCTTGAATTTGTTATATAAAGTATGCTCATATACACATCTCATAAATCCATGTTCAATAAAATAAGAATCAATACGAGTGTACCAAACTCTAGGTGCTTGTTTCAATCTATATAATGCCTTTTTCAGCCTATAAATTTTATTTTCTTGACCTCTTTTGACATAAATAGCAGGCTGCTCAACATACACTTCTTTTTCAAGTACACAATTTAAGAAAGCAGATTTCACATCCATTTGAAAAATTTCCCATGTCAATTCCCATGTATTATTTTTCTCAATAGTATGAATTTCCTCATTCATTGCATGAACTCATCGATCATCTTTAACTGCTTCCTCAAAAGTAACCGGATCACAATCTGCAAATAAGGAAAAATTTACAATATCTTCATCGGATAAATCATTATTACCGCCAACAATATAATTTTGCAGTAATTGGTGTTGTCTTTGCGGGCGACTGGACGTCTCTGCTTGAACATGATCTACTACACATTCCTCTTGATGTCTGCTAGAACTTCCATCCTCTATGACTGAAATTATTGGTTGAGACCTAGATGGTTCAGAATCCTTCTTTGACCAATCCCAAGAACTCCGCTCATCAAAAGTAACATCTCTGTTAATAATTATTTTTTCTGTATCTGGATTAAACAACTTGTAACCCTTTGTCTCATCACAATAACCAATAAAAATATATTTTTCAGCTTTATCATCCAATTTCTTTTTCAAAGCATAGAAACATGAGCATAAGCAAGACAACCAAATACTTTTAGATGAGAAATATTTAGTTTCTTACATGTCCAGATCTCTTGTGGAATTTTTCCAAAATTAGACCATGTAGGATACTTATTTAATGCATAAATTGCACAGGAAACAGCTTCTGTCCAAAAAAAATTTGGAATATTTTTGGAATGCATCATAGATCTCACCATGTCCATTGCTGTTCTATTTTTTAATTCAGCCACACCATTTTGCTGAGGTGTATATCTAGCTGTCAATTGATGCTTAATACCATACTTCTTCAAATAATCATCACAAACAAGAAATTCAGTGCCCCTATCAGTCTTCAATGTTTTAATAAAATACCCACTTTACTTCTCCACATAAACTTTGAAGCTTTTAAAAATATAGCATGCATCATATTTATTTTTCAAAAAATGTACCCAAGTCGTTCGGCTGAAATCATCAATGAAAGTAATAAAATACTTACTATCACAATTAGAAAAAACTTCAACTAGGCACAGATCTGAATGAATTAACTGCAATGGTGTATTAGCTCTCCAAGCTTGCCTTTCTGAAAAGGTTCGCTCTGCTTCTTTCCCAAAATACACGACTCACACTTCTTGTCAGGAAAATCAATAGAAGGCAAACCATCAACTAAATTCTTTCTTGCAAGAAATTTTAAACTCCCAAAATTCAAATGCCCAAGACACAGATGCCACAACCAAGTATCATCACAGTTTATAGAATTAAAGCAAGGTAAATCATCACTATTGAGATAAAGAGGCCACAAACGACTATTGTTCATGTTAAACTTTACAATTAGTCCAAACTTATCATCACTGATTGTGCCAATCCTATACTTAAAACGCAAATCATACCCCTTTTCCGATAGTTGCCCCAAGCTCAATAAATTATGATGAAGACTCCGCACATAAAACACATCTGATATAAAATTAGAAGAACCATCTTTCATAGTAATGCGAATTTTACCCTTTCTAACAGCAGGCACCTTTGCGTTATTTCCAAGTCTTACTGTATCTCTAAATGTTTCATCCAGATCAGTGAATAATTTCTTATTTCCGCTCATATGATTACTGCAACCTGAATCAATAAATCATTCATTCCCTTTAGTTTCTTCAACCCCAGAACTAGAAAACAATAAAGTCTCTTGTTTATCTCCATTATTTTCAGCCATCTTAGCATGTACTTTTTTATTACCATATTTATTAGACCGATATTCGCTTTTATAATGTCCAAATTTACCACATTATAGCACTGAATCTTAGACTTATCACGTCTTTAAAAATTTTGATGACCTTGTTGTTCCTTCCAAAAATTATTACTATTTACCTCTATCACGGCCTCAAAAGTTACTTCAACCACAACCTCTACCTCTGAAATTCTGGCCTTTTTGATTTGTTTATTTAGAATAACTTGTTTCTTCTTTTGCTTTAGGTTGATTCACCTTTTCTTGCAACGCCTCCTCCACTATTTTCGAGTGTGTCTTGAGTCAGAGACATCTCATACGTCACCAATTCACCTTCTAAATTATCAAATGTAAAAGTGCTAAGATTTTTGGTAGCCTCAAGAACCACCTTCTTCGTATGAAATTTTATACTCAAGAACCGCAATATTTTTTCAACCACTTTAACTTCATCTAGTACTTCTCCATTGGTCCTCATGCTATTGATAATATTAGTAATTCTTGTAATGAATTCTTTAACGGACTCTGTTGGTTTCATTTAGTCCAACTCGTATTGTCTCCTTAGCTCTTGCAATTTGACTTTCTTTACTTTGGTGGAACCTCGATGTGAATTCACCAAGATTTTTCAAGCCTCCTTTGTTGATTTTGCATGCAAAAAATTGTTAGATACACGCAATTCAACCTTGCTAGTGAGATAGTAACATGCCTTATAATCCAATTGTCTATTTTTTTCTAATTGCTTAGTTGCATCACCTATCGATGTTGTACCTTCTGGGGGTTTCTCAAATCCTATTTCAATAATGGGTCATAATCCAACAACATTAAAAAAATATTTCATATATTGATGCCAGTCCTCAAAATTATTTTTGCCATCAAACTTGAAAACGTGACAATCATGTAAATATGGAGTATTCATAATTTTTTAGGATCTCCACCGACTCTGACAGAATCTCACACAAGCTCTGATACCAAATTGTAGGGTTGAATTACCCCAAGAATAATTTAGGCACAAGCAAAAAATTCAACAAAGACTATATAGAAGAAATTTATTAAACTAGGGAGAGAACGTGGTAGGAGGTTTTTTCACAACTCATAAACTCTTGAATCTCCCTACAAGAACACAAGTAGTAGCACCCTATTAATAATACTACAAAACCAAAAACCTATTCCAATATAAAATTAGTAAATAAAACCTAACTAGACATGAATTGAATAAATTATCAAATATCAAATCCTAGACAACTTAGGAATACTAATTAATCTTGATTTAGTTTCCAACATTCTAATATTTAAGACTCTAAAGCTAAGTAAATTTTACGTTTTATAAATCTTTTCTTCCTAAACTTTGTTATTAAAACTTTTTTTAACGAGATAGAAGTGACAGGATGCTAAAATATTAAAACATGATTGAATTATGAGGGAAATTTATTTTTAGGAAGATGACAAGATTATTTAATTATAAAAGTTTTCCTTGACTAGAATTATTGTAAAAGCCATATGCCTTTTGAATTCAATTTTTTTCACGCATACTATTTTGTTTCTTATATTGTTAGTATTTTTATTATATGTTTACACAGAAAACATGTTCAAGTAAATATAGGTCAATGAATTCTAATTCAACCATTTTAAATTCAAGTGATATATTTGTACATAAAATATGGCAACTCGATATGATTACAGTAATTAACACTTTTTAAATTATGAAAATGCTTACAAATATACGCATAACAATTTCCTGTCACGTTCAAAACAAACTAATTTTAGAAAAGATGAAGAAATTATTATAATAATTTTATCATTAATTTTCTTATCTCAAGTATTTCTGTAAATTGATCCCACAAAAAAATTAAAAAAATTAAAAGAGAGTCAGTTCAGCAATTGGACTCAAAGCATGATGTCACAAACTCACAATAAGGCATCCGAAATTTGTGCGGCGAGATCTCTTTCTTTATTAAGCTAGCTAAATTAGATTAATATTTGTCATTTTCACAATAATTTTTTCTTTGATATTTATTTTTTAATTCAAATATATTGTTATAATAACCAATTATATGGAATATATGCATAATAATTTATTATTCTTTATTTATTGAGACGATATATATATACACGTACACTAAAACTAGTATTAGCATTAATAACGTCAAAAAATTACCAATAATAGTGAGTGAGTATCCTCCTTCGTATACAGACAACGACATTTTTAAAAATCATCTAAAAGCTGCGGTAAATAAGATCCTGACGTTGCTCTTCTTCGTTAATCCAAATAATGACATTAACCTACTCTTTCCAAAAGTCTCCCCTTCTGAAAGAAATTTCCTCATCGTTACGTTGATCATATTATATGTTGAAAGGTGAAACGATTACGGCACTAGGCGGCTGCCGGCTAAGGCTAGGGGTAGTAAAGTGCCGCCGCTCCATCCGAAATACTGAAAACATTTCTAATTAGTCCTCTAATCAAGGTATCACTTGTTAATCAACAACCCAATTAATTAATCAAATGTATCTATGTTTGGCTTAATTCAGCATATAATTAGAAGGAAAAAAGATTTTAAAAAGGACAAGAAAAAGACACAACCTTAATTAGCCAGCGCCACTGTTAGGAAGTCCCCTGGCAAGACAAGAAGTTCCAATCTACTCTCCCATCACAGCATCTTACCAATAGGTATATGCCTCTTTTGTCTTTTCCTTTTTTCCCCACATTTTGTCTTTTCTTGAAGTTGACCAAATTAATTTATTAATAAGATTTTATAATAATTGGAAAATGCTTTATCTAATATTGATAGAGTTTCTATCATTCGCGCTTTAGGCATAAGTTGCAAAGTTACAAAACTATTTTAAGATTTGTATAGCAAAAAATAACTGAAAAGCTGATTGATTACCTTTTGTCAGTAATATTTTGTGCTTGCATCAATTTATAATTTCTAGTATAGCTCCTAATTCTTTTGTATTACTCATAATTGAGTAAAATAAGTTTGTCGTGCCTTCCAAGCGTTGGTGGAGACCAGGGGCGGATGCAAAGGTAGAGGTTATAGGTTCGGTTGAGCCATAACCTCTGTATTGGTATTAAGAAAGTTACTGTGATGACTCACTTTATTTCTCCGAGCTATTTCATTATTTATATTGTGTGAAATTAAGTCGAGTTAAATGTACTCGAAGTGACTGAAAGAATATGAGACAAATGGTCTCATTTAAGAAAGTCTAAGTCGCTAAAGTCAACCATGGATTTGACTTTTGAGTTAGAAGGCTCGGATTTGAAATCCGACGACCGACTAGCTTCGGGATAGAATATATGAATTAGACGAGTGACCGGAATATATTTAATAGACCTCGAACAACGTGAGAATTGAATCGAGGAAGTTCGGAATTCCGGTTGATAGGTCGAATTTTGATCCGAAAGTCGGAATGAAATTCCGAAAGTTGCTGTAGGTTCCTTATGCAATTTTGGACTTGCGTGCAAATTTTCAGACCATTCGGACTTCGTTTGGTCGAGTTCGGATCGAAGGATCGAATTTCGGATCCTTAGAGTTCCAAAGATTGCTTTCAAGGCAAATCTGATAAATCGATGTTCATCTTAGTGTTCCAAAGATTGGAACAAGTTTGAATGAGGTTATAGAACATGTGTGCATGTTCGGATAAAGTCCCGGGGGTCTCGGGTGAATTTTGAATGGTTAACGGAACTAAATTCGCCACTCTATAAAGCATTTACCTCAGATTTTCTGGTGTAATTGATATTAAAATTAGCAAACGACCTCCAAATTCAATTTTGTTTGAAGAATTAGCTCCGTCTTGAAATTACGGAGCCGTAGCAAAAAGAATCGTCCAAATCGGACTTCGTATGAAAAAGTTAGAGTAATTTTTGTAAAAGAAAGAAAGGAAATCAGCATAAGGGTCACTAAAATGGCTATTTCAGTAACCTTTTGCTGATTTTTAACCCAATTAAATAAGACCTAGGGCTCATTTTGCCCTTCA
>MCJB01052428.1:8703-23566 GCA_002018475.1 Nicotiana obtusifolia | reverse complement strand
TAAGTTGGGGGTGTTGATGTGCCGGGTAATTTTGGCACATTTTGATACTATTTGTTTAGAGTTAACTTGTTCTACGTGTTAATTATCACGATACTTATGTAATTTTAACGTGATTGTAGTGTATTGAGTGAAGAGATCCAGAAGCATGAAAAAGAGGTCCAAAAAAGCCAGTTAAAGGCAAGAAAAGAGGTCAGAAGCATCGCAGGGTAGATTATGCAATCGCAAAACAGCTATGCGAATCGCATAATTCATAGGAAGATCGCAGATGCAAACAGAACTCTAAGCCAACTTTCAGGTGGAGAATGTGGTCGCAAATGCGACCGCAGAACAGGAATGTGAACCACATTCTCATCGCAAACACGAACAGAGTCTGGGTGAAAAATAGAGTAGAGACTGCGATCGCATTCTGCGATCTCAGAGCCAATATGCGAACCGCATTTTCAGCTGCGATGAGAAGGAAGCTGACTGGTATGATCTGCGATGGAACGTGAAGGTTTTGTGAACCGCATTCCTGTTCTGCGACAGGAATGCGACCGCAGACGTGTACTGAGGCCAAACGTAACTGCTGCTCGCCTTGAGTTTTGGGCTTCCATAAATAGCTTTTCTAAGGTTGTGTGAAGGGAGACTTGTCAGAATTCAGAGTGCAAAGTACCGC
This sequence comes from Nicotiana obtusifolia, assembly GCA_002018475.1. NCBI lineage: Eukaryota > Viridiplantae > Streptophyta > Magnoliopsida > Solanales > Solanaceae > Nicotiana > Nicotiana obtusifolia. The sequence continues at coordinate 22,911 of MCJB01052428.1, read as the reverse complement.
CTTTGGTTATTTTTCAAATTGAGAGAAGTTTTTGGGTGATCAAAACTGAAAACTCTATATTTTTGTAAGATGCATTCAGTTATTCTTCTTTGTTCTTCAGTTTTTAATATGTGTAACTAAACTTTAATACTGAGGTTGTGAACCCTAGATGGGTAGAAAGTTATTGAAAGTTTAATATTGATTCCAACTTCAAAAGAAGCTTGATATTTATTTATTTCTTGTTCTTAAATTAATCGTTAGTGGTTGCAAACATTAACGAATGCCAATTTATGCTATCGTATCTTGGAAAAGTGAGATAGAGTTTGGTAGAGATAAATAACGATAAATCAAGGCTTTAAACCTTGTTTAACGAAATCACTTAAGAATAAGTAGATTTTAATTTGGCGAATGATTGGGTGTTCTTAAGTTTGACTCTTTTATATTCGGGAGAATCATAAGAGGATACAGTATCCAAGTGTTGGGAAACACTGGATGATAAGTTAATAAGGACCAATTGCATATCAAGAACGGATTCAATATCAATATCAAAAGCATTCTACTACATTAGGGGGAACACAACCTTAGTATCTTAACTCCATCTTTTTACGTTCAAATTATTCTCAAACTGAAATTCTTAGTTTATTTTTCTTTACATACTCAGCATCAACTTATTCTATTTGGCTACTTGATAGAATTACGTCTAAGTAAAGTATAGCATTAATTGGATAATTGTTTCACGCCTATTCCCTGTGGGATTCGACCCCAACCTTGTTGGGTTACTATATTTGACACCGATCGCTTACACTATTGTTAAGGTGTAATTTGAGCGAATCAATGCCCCAGGAAGTCGATTTGTTTTCTAGCAAAGGAGCAATTGGATAGCTTCACATATAATTCGTGCTCCCGCAATCGGACTAGGAACTTCTGCAACTGCTCTAGGTGTTCCTCCAGTGTCTAACTATATACTACAGTGTCATCCAAGTAGACCACCACGAATTCTTCAATGTATTCTCAGAAGACCTGGTTCATCAGGGTGCAAAATATGGCTGGTGCATTCGTCAAGCCGAATGGCATAACCAGGAAGTCGTATGACCCATATCTTGTCACACAGGCAGTCTTATGTTCATCCCCCTCTGCAATCCGAACTTTCCAATAACCTGTCCTCAGGTCTATTTTGGTGAACACTATCACACCACCCAGTCTATCAAACAAGTCTGCCTTTAGCGGAATAGGATACTTGTTCTTCACAGTGATTTTGTTTAGAGCCTGATAATCCATGCAGAGTTGTAAGCTTCCATCATGTTTCTATCAGAATAGCACAGGGGACCCCTATGGGGATTTGGAGGGCAGGATGATCCCTGTGTCCAGCATTTCCGTCAACTATCTCCGAAGCTCAGTGAGTTTGGGTTGTGACATTCGGTATGGCGCCCGGGCAGGTGGCTTCGCACCCGGCACCAACTCAATCTCATGGTCCACAGTGCGCCTAAGCAGGAGTCGCTTTGGCATGTCTTGTGCATGATGTCTTCAAATTCCAGTAGCAGCTCCTTCACGAGCGCAGGAAGAGGACCCGAGGAGTGTTCTATATCTTCAATGCAAAGGGTAGCCAAGAACGTAGGTTCTTGTCTTTTGATCCCCTTTTTCAACTGCAAGGCCGAGATGTTTTCAACGGCCATCTTCATGGGCATGCACGGGATGATGCAAGGCTTGGCCCCATTTGTTCTCATCATCAGTAGCATGTCTGCATACGGTACGGGCATGGTGTTGGTTTGCCTCAAGAATTCCAACCCTACAATCAACTCGAAGTTGTCTATGATCACCACCTGCAGGTTGAATTTTCCTTCATAAGGGCCAAGCTTCACTGGTACTTCTTTGGCTATTCCACCCACTGGCTGAGGAGGTGAGTTGATAGCCTTGACACAACCTCGGCCCTTTCCTACAACTAGACCAAGGCGCTCCACCTGAGATGAGGCCAAGTAGTTGTAGGTAGTACCTGTGTCTATCATCACCTGAATAGGCTTGCCATTTACCTTCATCTCGACGAACATTAAGGTCCTCTCTTGTTCAAGAGGAGTCCTCTCATCCACCTTCTTGTTCCCTTTCTTGTTGATTGGGAAGGGGTCCTTCTTTTTATGGATATCAGCACTGGTTCCCGCTAAGGCCTCAGAATTAGAGCCAACAATTGCATTGAAGGCACCTATTGGTTGAGTTTGGTCCGCATAGTCTGCATCGTCATATGTCCCATCATCAAAAGCTTGATGGCATTTATCTGTGAATGTGGGCATTCATTATTCCAATGTGGTCCACCGCAATGACGGCATCCTGAAGGGGGTTTTCTCCCCCGTTCGTTGTTGTTAGATGCAGTGCTAGTACTGCCTGAGGAGGGAGCTTTAGATTTGGTTGCACTTCAATCTCCTCCATTTCTGCTAAGGCAACCAGTGCTTGGCTGAAAAGACCATCAAAAAGTCAAATATATTTGGTCAACGAGGCTACTCAAACTTTCTCCGTCGAGAGCCTTCATAGACCAATAAGGCAACAACCAGAATAAAATATTATTTAATCGTAGAAATGCCATGTCAGGCGCACCTATCAGAATCGGAACAGACCAGATTTCGCTCATCAAGTTCTTCTTTGATCTGCCGCATCGGTAAAGATAGATATACTTGATGCCCCGCCCAATCCAGGGGATCGGTCCGAGATCGAAAGAGACATTTCATCCATATCGCCGGCCTCACATAGACGGGCTAGCGACTTATTGCGACCTGCCCAGAATGGAGACTGTTCCAATTTCCTACTGAGATAGGCAAGCGGAGGGAGAACTAGACGTATCTCAATAGTTTCAAAGGCTTGAAGGGGCGTTGGAAGTGGGGGCTCGTCCCCGGTCAATATTGGATTAAACACGAAAACGGAAAGGTCACGGGGCTAGAACCCATAGGCTTTTCAAGATAAGCATGGTATGTCAAAAGTTTTTGTATCCTCCTCTGATAGGCTGTTGAGGCCTATCTTTCCGAGCATCCACTTGATAGTCCCCAAGGCACTCCGCTGCTTAGACCGCCTTAGGTAACGTATCTACTCTTTGTCTTTGGAGCTCCATACAGGCATAGGATTTCAACCTTTCCAGGAAAGTGAAGAGTTTGTCTTTGTCCCCTATGTCACGTATGTTCAACATGAGTGCGGAGAATTCTCGCACGTAGTCCTGCACTGATTTGGTTTGGCAGAGCTCTCATAGCTTTCTCCTTGCATTGTACTCAACATTTTCGGGGAAGAACTGTAGGCGTATGGCTGCCTTCAGTTCTGCCCATGTCTCGAGAGTATCTTCAATGGCCTTGATGGCTTCGTATTTCACCCGCCACCAGAGTTTAGCATCACCTTGAAGATACATGGCAGCAGTTGCTACCTTCTTAGCTTCTTTTAGGCCCCTCATGGCATCGAAGTATTGTTTGATGTCGAAGATGAAGTTCTCCACTTCTTTGGCATTCCGAGTTCTACTGTATGGCTTTGGCTCAGGAATTTTCAGTTTTTGTGCCGCGGGGGCGAAGTTCACAGTGCCCCCGATTTGGTTCCCACCTCCTCGAAGCAGGCCCTTGTAAAGCAGCATTAACAACGTTGAGCTGGACTGTCAAGTTGTCTATAGTTTGTTGTATAGCAATCATCCTGTCTGGATCTTATGCCTTGTAGGCTAAATCCTCGGCACGTTCCTGTTGGAGGCACTCAAATTTTCCAAAAATTTCGGTCGCCTCTGTTGCTGCCGTTTGTCGGTCTCCTTCAGAGTCACGACTGATATTTTCTATGTCAACTTCAGCCTGGAGCATCCTGCAGTCCAGGTCATCCAACCTTTGCACTAGGCTGGTCTTTAGATCAGGCACTATTTCCACGATGGGCCGTAATGCGTCAACTGTCTCCTCAAGGGTCGCGATGCGATCCCCATGATTCACCATGATCAGAAATGGTGGTAATTACAATTTTATCCCTCGTCAGATGTCGAGCCTAAGCTCTGATACCAACTGTTATGCGGTGCCTTCATGAGATTCCTTAGAAGGGCGACGTAAGGATAAGCAATCGATGTTAGTGCGATTGATGTCCGCCAACTGAGGTCCCCTCTGTACACTAGACTGGATTGTTAGTGTTGTACGGAAAAACCTATATCGTGAGCAACTGAGAGAGTGGAAAAGAGAATTGAGGATGAAATAAAGCTTGATTGCATTAATGAAAGCTATTACAGAAAAACAACACGGTGTCGAGGGGGAGAGACACCAGTATAGAGAATTGTTTGCTTGCTAGAAAATTTTGATTGCTTGATCCCCTCTAATAATGCTTAAAAACAAAAACCAAAGTTACATGACTTGACCTAAATAAGCTGTAGAAGCACACTAAAATAAAATGAAGTAAACATACTATATATTTACAATGAAAAGGACTTAGTCTTCTACAAGGTAGAAACAAGTTTGTTTGTAGCAACTTTGTCTTTAGCATCCGGGTCTGCGCACGAGGCGTTGTCTGCACGCGCGCCGCTATTGGCATCTGCCTGTGGCTGCGCTGGCGATGGTTATCGGTGGGGTGATAGAGGCACCCGCGCGCTTGTCACTTAGAGCTGCCAAGACCACGGGGCCGACCGTGGTGCTGGGCGTTGGGAGGATTGCCAGGATGCCACAGGCTACGTCCAAGGGGTCATGGGGCATGGCTGGAAAACCGCCCATGGAGGTATGTATGTACGATTATTACTCTCCTGCAGTTTATCATGCATGGATAAATAATCTGACTTACCCTCAAATTTACCAAGATATTTTATTTTGGAACCTCATCTTTGCCTATTACCTATTGAGCACTTCTTCTTGCTATGATTATACCTATTGAATACATATTTGACAGCTTCAAACGAGCCAAGTTGCGTGAATGCCACTCTCTTTTGAAGTGAAAAAAGACCATATAAAAGTATTGCTAGCCAAAAGAAAAGACACATAGGGGTCAACATCTTCAAAAAAAGGAGAGAGGGAGGAAAAATTAGATCTTTGGAAGGTAAGAATAGACATGATGGTGGCCAGAACTAAGAAAAAAGATGTAATAGTAGTGGCATCTTGATCTAAGAAGAATGATGTGGTGGTAGTAGTGGCCTATAAGAAAAATAAGGAGGATGAGTGAGGATGAGAAGCTTACTAATTTGTAGTGGCGAGTAACGAATGGTTTATGGTGGATAGATTTGTTGTATTCCCCACCGAAACGAAGAAGAAGAAGGTAGGGGAGGAGGTGGTGTCCTTGTGTAGCTCTCATAAAAGTTCCGTACAGTTTTAACCTCTAAAGCGTGCTTGTAATAATTAAAATATTATTTTACATGCCAAGATGTCACAACCTAAAATCCTACCTAATCGTGATGGCACCTAACCGAACATGCTAGGTAAGCCAATCAACGAATAATATAACTCAAGTGAAAAGTCATCAATATCCATGAGTAGGATAACTGAATTACATAAAACCTCCCAAGGATTGGTAGTACAAGTTTTGTGCCATTATGATTTTTGAACTATAAAGCTAGTACGAGAACAAATTCTATATCTGTTTGGAATATACATGAATAAAAGCACAAATCCTAAATTACCAAGAATAAGTGGCAGCTATATCCAGAACGCAAGTACATCTTCAATGCTAGCCTCTGCTGTCCACAACAGCTCAGCTCAGCTCCAAGTTCAGCACGCAAGGTGCAGAAGAGTAGTATGAGTACAACTGATCCTATATACTCAGTAAGTATTATGACTAACCTCGGTGAAGTTGTGACATTGCCTCGGGTCAAGGATATTCACTTAAACATAACATGTACAACTCAATAACACATATATGAACCCAACAAAACTATCAAATTTAAGCATGAATTACTGGTACAACCAGTCAGTGTATATAGAGAAATGTGTGCAAGTCTCTTAACAGTTCAACATATAAAGAAGATATCCATTTGATATCAGATAACTCGTCAACAATTGTATATAGAGAAGATATGCACAGGTACTATTCCAGTTTAACAACTCAACATATAGAGAAAACATGCGTCTAACATCACCAAATCATCAAAGCTTACATATAAAAAAGATATGCATAAAATATCAAACAATCCTTGCACGGTTGTATATAAAGAAGATATGCATAAAATACCAAGTAATTCTTTAACAGCTTCATATAGAGAATATATGCATGATTAAACAAGCCATATTGCACAAATTGACATATAGAGAAGATATGTACTTTGAATCAATACTTAGATCGTGTGGCATATAAATAAGAAATGCTTAGAAGGCATGCATCCGGGACTATCATATAGAGAAGATACATAGTAAATGAATATCATGTATACACCTACGGAGTTTTCATATAGAGAAGATAAGTAAAACCCAACTACTGGCCAGGTTTCATAATCCGTATGTACGCCATCAAGGAAAACATGAGAGGAAGACCCTAGGGGATGGATCCTTATCCACATGTAACGACCTGACTGGTCATTTTGAGCTTTAGCATTCCATTCGGTAGATTGAGGTCTTGAGTGGCTTCGTATTATGTATTATGACTTATGTTTATGATCGGTTTCTGTTTTCGAGCGATTCAGGATTGATTTGGAAGAATGATTCTCATTTTAGAAGCTTTAAACTAGAAGAGTTAATCAAGTTTGACTTTTTATGTATTTGATCTCATATCGAAGTTTTGATGGTTCCGTTAGGCTCCGACGGTGATTTTGGAATCGAGCATAAGCTCAAAATTGGATTCGGAGGCTCCTAGGTTGATTGGGCACTTTTTGGCGAAGTTGGTAATTTGAAGGTTTAAAATTTTCCAAAGTTTGACCATGGTTTGACTTTATGGCTATCAGGTTCAGACTTCAATTTCAGGACTTGGAATAGGTTTGTTTTATCATTTGAAACTTGTCTGTGAAATTTGATGTCATTCCGAGTTGGTTTGATCGTAATCGGACGCATGGTTGTGATTCTAGCAATTCTTTAAGTTTATTGTGATTTTCATGTGTTTTGGTGTCCGATTCGTGATTCTAAATGTTATTTTATATTTTGATCGCACAAGCGAGTTCATGTGGTATTTTTAGACTTGTGTGAATGTTAGGTGTGGAGTCCCGAAGGCTCGAGTGAGTTTCGGACGCGTTCCAGAGGTTGTGAGGAAGATTCAGATTTGCTCGTGTTTTTGTTCTTGCATTTGCAAGATGAGGGATGCATTTGCGAATATCACCTTCGCGTAATAGAGGCCTCATTTGCGAAGAAGTAGTGGATTGGCAGGTTTCGCATTTGCGCAGCCAGCCTCGTAAATGCAATAGAGGCTTAGGCTGGTGGAAGGTCGCTTTTGCGACCAACTGGCCGCTTTTAGGAAAGGCCAGAGTTTGCATTTGTGACATATTTGTCGCTTTTGCGATTTGTTCAGGGTTGTTCAATCTTTATTTTGCGAGGTTTCCCATTTGCAAACCCCAAGTCGCATTTGCACCTTCTGCAACTGAACATAAGGGTCTAGTTTCGGGACTTAGCTTCATTTATCACATTTTTGAGCCTTAGACTTAGTGGGAGGCGATTTTGAAGAGAGATTTTCATACCAAACTATTGGGTAAGTGACTTTGATCCATTTTTTATTAAATAGCATGATTGTGTAATGAGATTTATCATCTGAATCATGAGATTTGAAGAGAAACTTTTGGGATTTTGACTATGTTTTGAAAAATAAAAATTTGAGATTTGAGATGCGACAACTGGTACTGACTTGCAACACAAATGCTACACCTATAAAGAAAACCTTCAGATTTCTAAACTTCTGGATAAAGCACCACAATTTTAAAGAAGTGGTAAGAGAGCATTGGAAAGCAGACTTCATTGGGGATCCTTTCATACTATTTAATCACAAGCTGAAGAAATTGAAAGAGCATTACAAACATGGAGCAGAGCAATATGCGGAGACATCTTCCAAATGATAGCAAGTCTAGAGGAAGTTGTCATACATGAAGCCCAATTTGAGCTCCATCCTACTGCTCAAAACAGAATAAGATTACAACAGGTGCAAGATGAACTGATCAAGTACTTAACATTAGAAGAAGAATTCACATGGCTAGAAGATAATGCTAAAATAGCAGATGAAGCAGTCAATTTTTTCAAAACACAGTTTCATGAAGTCACACCCCCCCCCCACAACATTTGAAATACTGAAGCACATTTCTACACTGGTAGACAATGCAGACAACTGTCTACTAATGCAGTAACCAACAAGGGAGTAAGTTAAGAATGCAGTTTTTGGTTTGAATGCAGAAAGTGCAGGAGGACCAGATGGCTTCACTGGGTGCTTCTACCAGCATGCTGGGATATAGACGAGAATGATATAGTTGATGTAGTAAAAGTAGTCTTTAATAGCCATACTCTTCCCAAGTGTGTGTCACACAAACCTGGTGTTGCTGCCTAAGAAGAAGGAAGTACAGACCTTTCCAGACTTGAGACCAATCAGCCTCAGTAACTTCATCAACAAAATATTCTCCAGAGTAGTTCATGACAGACTGGTGATCATTCTACCAAAGCTAATCTCACATGAATAGGCTGGCTTTGTTATAGGCAGAAGCATAGTGGAAAATGTGCTCTTAACTCAAGAGATTATAACAGATATTCGACTGAGAACTAAAGCAGGCCCAAATGTTGTAATTAAACTGAATATGACAAAAGCATATGACAAACTGTCATGGCTGTTCCTGACCAAGGTACTAAGGAAGATGGGATTTGAAGAAACATTCATTGGCTTGGTACATGGGCTAGTGGCCAATAACTGGTATTCTGTCCTGATCAATGGAGAACCACATGGGTTCTTTAAATCCACTAAAGGAGTTAAACAAGGTGATCCTCTATCAGCTGCCCTATTCATAATGGTAGCAGAAGCCATGTCCAGAGGACTCAATGCTCTACGCTCTAACCTCTATTTCTGTGGATTTGGCTTACCCAAATGGAGTCCCAAGATTAATCATCTAGCATATGCAAATGACACCATCATCTTCTCTTCATCATATGCCACATCACTGCAGTTGACAATGGAAGTGTTGGCTGCATATGAAGCTACTTCTGGCCAACTAATAAACAAGAGTAAATTTGTAATATACATGCATCACTCCACCACAACACAGGTGATCAACAAGGTACAAAGGATCATAAGAATCCTGCAGCAAGACTTCCCTTTTACCTACCTTGGATGTCCAATTTTCTACATGAGAAGGAAGATAGCTTATTACCGAGGTCTTATATAAAAAGTGATCAATAAGCTTCAAGACTGGAAAGGGAAACTACTATCCACAGGGGGCAAGGCAGTGCTTATCACACATGTCTTACAAAGTATGCCAATTCACCTCTTCTCTACAGTAAATCCTCCTGCCAATGTGATCAACAAACTTCACAAGATAATTGCACAATTCTTTTGGTGCAATTCTGTTGAAAATCCAAGAAGGCACTGGGCATCATGGAATACTTTATGCTTGCCATGTGAGGAAGGGGGTGCCGGTTTCAGATCCCTACATGACATATCTACAGCATTGTTCTGTAACGTATGGTGGAATTTCAGAACAAAACCAAGTTTATGGAGTGCATTCATGAGCCAAAATATTGTAAAAAACTCAATCCAATAATTATTCCTTGGAGAGGTGGATCTCACATCTGGAGAAAAATGATTAAATGCAGAAGTATCACGGAGCACCAAATCCTCTGGCAACCTAAAATGGGATCTTCATTATTCTAGGTCGAAAACTAGACAGGACTGGGAGCCTTATACTTTGTTACCCCACATGATTTCATATGTGATGAGACTGTACAAAACATACATGATGTGATAGAAGAGGGTCACTGGAATGAAGAGAATATCAAGGAGATCTTACCAAATGATCTTGCTGCACACATACTGAACAACATCAAACCACCAAATATGGCAGGTGTGCTTGATGAACCAGTATGGATGCTTGAAACATGAGATGAATTCACTGTCAAGACAGCATGGGAATACTTGAGGAAGAGGCAACATCCTTCTAATGCTTATAGAAACATCTGCGTGTAGGGATTGCCATTCAAAACTGCCTTTTTCATGTGGAAAGTCTGGAGAAACACTGGATGATTATTTCAAAAAACTAGGCTATCACATGGCTTCTAAATGCTGGTGTTGTACAGAGCCGCAGGAAGAGATAAGACAGTACCTTTTCTTCACATCATATGCTGCAAGTAAAGTGTGGAGATACTTTCTTGGTAATGCAGGAATTGATGTACAAGGTATTACCCTACATCAAGCAGTGACCAGATGTTGGACTGTAGATGTTGTCAATCGACTGAAACCAATAATGCAAGCCCTACCTTCAGTGATTATATGGGAGCTGTGGAAGAGAAGAAATAGCTACAACTATGGGGACACAGTCACTATCAACAAGGTAATCTATCAAATTACTTCTACTCTCCAAATGCTTATTAAAGTCAGAAAGCCAGGAATTCAAAACACCCCCCATAAATGGCCAGATATAATCTTTATGATGGAACAATACACTCCCACCTTGAAGTACACTAAGGTGATCTAGGAATTCCCCAAACAAGGGAGGATCAAAGTCAACACAGATGGCACTTCCAGGGGCAACCCAGGTAGAAGCTCCATTGGTTTTGTACTGAGAAATGAAGAGGGAGATGTAATACATGCCTACAGTAAGGAGATCAAAGAAAGCACAACCACTGAAGCTGAGGCACAAACAATGGTGGAGGCCTTGAGATTATGTATCCATAATGAACACCTTCTAATAGACCTCCACACTGACTCAATGATGCTAATGAAGAGCATAAAGGGAAAATGGAGAGTACCTTGGTCCATCCAGGAAACTGCTGCAAAAATCAAGGAGTTGATGACAAGATGCAATGCAACAATAACACACACATTCAGGGAAGGCAACAGACTGGTAGACCATATTGCAAACTATGCCCTGGATGTTGGTCCTATTGATTGTCAGTGCTTTGGTGAACTAGACACACAAACTAGAAGGTAGGTTAATAGTGATAAAAGTCAATGTATGAGGAAACAGAGGAATTAAACAGCCAAAAGGAAAGGAGATGGATGGGAAGCATAGTCACAATAGCAATGATGTAGGAAGAATGGAACATGGCAAAATGAAATACTCTACAGAAAAGACTGGAGGGTCTCAACCACATGCCCCAAGATCACCTCAATGGATCATTACTCTGAACTTGAGATCAAACAATGACTTCAACAATTTCTTAACATGCTTGTTAATGTTGTAGGTACAATGGTAGACAAAGCAAAACATCAGCAAGAAGTCTAGGAGAGACCATGATCACATCTCTAGCAAAGGGGAACAGTTTATGGATGCAGGAACTCATATTATATATATACTGTTGTTTGCAGGCACACTGTTGTACCTGGGATGCCAACACAAGTCTCATCACAACAATTGTACCGAGGAGGAAGTGGAACACTGGATTCATGCTAACAAGATATCTTGTCTTGCAGGAAATTCTGAAGATCTGGGCTGCCATCAACATGAAATCATCATCAGCACCTTGAGTTCAATCAACAGCCAACCACATGAAATGCAAATCACTGAGTGGATCCAACCTACTGCTGAAAAAGCAATGGGGGGAAACAGCAACTCTAATGCTCATTCCATTGCTTTTTTAAATAGTACACTGGACCCCAATCACTCTAAGCAATGTTAGCAAGTAGACAGACACAAACAACACCAGGACCTCAGCAACAGCAACACCACTCTACATAACCACAGCACCAAACAAGAAGTAAAAAGCATTAACAAGGACACCTTAAAAGAAACCAGCAATACTCTCAGGATAGCTCAACTTCAGAACTCACTAAACTCCAGAACTCTACTGCAGCTCACAGCAGGATCACAGCAGCAGCAGAAGAAACGCACAAAAAGACGCAGCACTTACATAAGGAAGCAACAAAAGTTCCTGCATCCATAAAGGGGAACAGTTTATGGATGCAGGAACTCATATTATATATGTACTGCTGTTTGCAGGCACACTGTTGTACCTGGGATGCCACCACAAGTCTCATCACAACAATTGTACCGAGGAGGAAGTGGAACACTGGATTCATGCTAACAAGATATCTTGTCTTGCAGGAAATTCTGAAGATCTGGGCTGCCATCAACATGAAATCATCATCAGCACCTTGAGTTCAATCAACAGCCAACCACATGAAATGCAAATCACTGAGTGGATCCAACCTACTGCTGAAAAAGCAATGGGGGGAAACAGCAACTCTAATGCTCATTCCATTGCTTTTTTAAATAGTACACTGGACCCCAATCACTCTAAGCAATGTTAGCAAGTAGACAGACACAAACAACATTAGGACCTCAGCAACAGCAACACCACTCTACATAACCACAGCACCAAACAAGAAGTAAAAAGCATTAACAAGGACACCTTAAAAGAAACCAGCAATACTCTCAGGATAGCTCAACTTCAGAACTCACTAAACTCCAGAACTCTACTGCAGCTCACAGCAGGATCACAGCAGCAGCAGAAGAAACTCACAAAAAGACACAGCACTTACATAAGGAAGCAACAAAAGTTCAGCTCTCTATTCACCAAGATTCACTCCTGGGAGCAGTTCACTACCAAGGAAGCATTAAACAACCACCTTGTACAACTACATCAAAAGATCAATCCCAATGTGCAGCAGTCAAGAAAATTCCCAAGCCCACATCAAAAACATGAGAAGATTAGTAACAACAGCCTCAGTTCTCAAAGACACAGCATCAGAAAAGAATCAAAAGTCATCAAAATCATCACTGCTTTCAACAGATCTCTCAAATTTGCAGATAGTGTGGAGGAACCCAGATCAGAGCTGCAATTGCAATGTGTAGTATTAGCATTTAAAATGCTCAATCTGTTGCAATTACAGCACTCATCAGAGATTTTCATTACTAGCATATAACACAGGAACTCATCCAGCACACAACTAAGTAGCAGCAGCAGCAGAGAGACAGCAAGACGGACATCCCCTGCCACCACCAATCACTGGAACTCAATTAACAGTCAACCTAGCAGACATAGCAACATAGACTGGCAACCACCAAGTTTGCAGCAACCATATGATCCAGAAACACACCTATCAGACAATCAACAAAAACAACTCCCTACATTTCATCAGAATCAAACAAAAAACCAAAATAGCAATAACACAACCTCAATTTCACCAATGAAAGCAACACCCTCCATCATTCTGTAGGCAGCCTAAATTGGTTCAATTATTGCTATAGTTGCAAGGTGTGGTATTAGCACCTTGGGTGCTCAATCTCTTGCAACCTCAGCAATCATCATGGACACTTCCAACTATTTTGCAGCACTGGAAACTTGACTCTACTCAGCCTCACAGTAGTACTACTCTAACCTAGCAGACATTACAAGACAAGGAAGCAACAATAGATCATCATCAGACAGAAACAAGAGAAGACAGCAGCCTACTGCAGCAATCCCAGCACACAACCAACAACAACAATCACTTCAAAACAAACAGCCATCTTCAACTTGGCTTTTCTTTACAAAGTCAAAGAGAAGATAGCTCGCACTCTTTTGGTACTCTTTTGATAATTCTAGAAATCATCTTTGGATAATGGATGTATATACAAGGGAGCACGTCCCCAAATCACACAATAGAAGCAGGAACACATGTACTTTTTTGTATAGCTGACCTAGAATAATCTCACTCTGTTTTTGTACATGTGAATGTCTACTATTTAAAAGTAAACAATCGCCACATCACCATAGGTCTAACACCTTATCACATTCTAGGTATATTTAGTTAAATTAGGATGACTAAGTGTACATTTACTTTTCTATTGGAGGTAAGGTTCATGTCCCCCTCCACTTTTGTATTATGCTTCTATTAATAAAATTCCCATATTGAGCTAAAAAAAAAAGAATTGGACTCGGATTTGAAAACTAAATATATATTTAGATTCGTGGGGCTATAGGTAGTCAAGATCTACCCTTCGACTAGGGGTCTGACCGATCGGGCCTAGGTCGACTTTTGTTGACTTTTTGGAAATTTTTGTAAAGATCTTAACTTTATTAATTGAAAGTGATTTTTCTTGCATTGTTTGATGTTATTAAGTTGATTTTGGTTAGATTTGAGCTGAGCGGAGGTGAATATTAGAGGAAAAGCATTTTTAGAGTATTGATTGAGGGCTTTTGAGGTAACTATCTTTCCTAACTTTGTGGG
>MCJB01052427.1:12655-48945 GCA_002018475.1 Nicotiana obtusifolia | reverse complement strand
CGTATATATGTATATGATGATTTTCAAAAGGATATATATATATATATATATATATATGTATATGCATATACATGTCAGGCATGATATGGTTAGTCGCCCTCAGAGGCATTCAAATGGTACAGGTTGTATGTCTCTTATCCTGATGCTTATTATAGTTCTTACATTATGTTTCCTGTCTTACATACTTAGTACATTATCTGTACTGACGTCCTTTATTTGTGGATGCTGCATGTCGTGCTGCAGGTCCGGGCGGGCAGATAGACGAGGCTCCCCCACCACAGTAGGCTACCAGTTCAGCAGATATTGGCGAGATCCATCCTTCGGACTTGCCACAGTCTTGGTATGCATTTTGTTTTAGGTATTATGGGCATGTCGGGGCCCTGTTTCGACGTAGGTTGCATTATGTACGTTTTTGTAGAGGCTCATAGACAAGTGTCAATTTATGCATAGACAAGTGATGGGTTGACTTATGTACAGTTGAATTGCCTTGTCGGCAAACGTATGTATTTTGTTTTATGGTTTTGCATTGCAGCCTTGTTGGCCATATTATGTATATAAGTACGTTCGTATCATGGCATGACGTCTCGGTTCGTTATAATTATTATTCGAGATTATATGCATATGACAAGCCTTATAGATAATAAGGAAAGTTAGATGAAGGACTCGGACTCCCAGGTCGATGCCTCAGGAGGCTGACCTCTCCACTGAACACGAACAGAAGGAAAACTCTTCGACCTCAGCTGACGAACTTGCCGGTCTAGAATAGCTACCCGTTCCTCCTCATAAGACAAGTCCTTGTCCAAGTGGACGGTGCTGAAATCTAGCACGTGAGTTGGATCTCCGTGATATTTCTGGAGCATGGACACATGAAAAACTGGATGCACGGCTGATAAGCTCGGTGGCAATGCAAGTCTATAAGCCACCTCCCCCACTCGATCAAGAATTTCGAACGGACCAATGAATCTAGGGCTAAGCTTGCCCTTCTTCCTAAATCTGATCACGCCCTTCATAGGCGACACTCGGAGTAATACCCGCTCACCAACCATAAAAGCCATATCTCGTGCCTTACGATCTGCCTAGCTCTTTTGCCTGGACTGAGCTGTACGAAGCCTTTCCTGAATGATCTTGACCTTGTTCAAGGCCTCCTGAACCAGATCTGTGCCCAACAACCGAGCCTCTCCCGGCTCAAACCACCCAACCGGAGTTCGACACTGCCTACCATATAAAGCCTTATAAGGAGCCATCTGGAGGCTCGACTGGTAGCTGTTATTGTAGGCGCACTCCGCTAATGGCAAAAACTGATCCCACGAACCTCCAAAGTCGATAACACAAGCTCGGAGCATATCCTCCAATATCTGAATAGTCCGCTCGGACTGTTCGACCGTCTGAGAATGAAACGCTATGCTTAATTCAACCTGGGTGCCCAACTCCCGCTGAACTGCCCTCCAAAAACGCAAAGTAAACTGCGTAGCTCGGTCCTAAATAATAGATACCGGCACACCATGAAGGCGAACAATCTCCCGGATATAGATCTCAGCTAACCTCTCGGATGAATAGGAGGCTGCCACAGGGATGAAATGTGCTGACTTGGTCAGCCTGTCAACAATTACCCAAACTGCGTCGAACTTCTTTCGGGTCTGCGGAAGTCCAACAACGAAATCCATAGTGACCCGCTCCCACTTCCACTTGGGAGTTCAATTCTCTGAAACAGTCCACCAGGCCTCTGATGCTCACACTTGACCTGCTGGCAATTCAAACACCGAGCCACATACGCAACTATATCTTTCTTCATTGTTCGCCACCAATAGTGCAGCCGCAAATCCTGATACATCTTCGCGGCGCCCGGATGTATAGAATACCTGGAGCTATGGGCCTCTTTTAAAATCAATTCCCGAAGTCCCTCGACATTAGGCAGACAAACCCGACCCTGTAGTCTCAAAACTCCATCATCACTTAAAGTAACCTGCTTGGCACCTCCACGCTGTACCGTGTCCCTAAGGACACACAAATGGGGATCATCAAACTATCGATCACAGATACGTTCCAACAACGAAGAACGAGTGACCGTGCAAGCTAATACCCGACTAGGCTCAGAAATATCCAATCTCACAAACCGATTGGGAAAAGTCTGAACGTCCAAGGCAAGTGGCCTTTCGCCGACCGGAATATAAGAAAGACTGCCCATACTGGCCGACTTTCTACTCAAGGCATCGGCCACCACATTGGCCTTTCCCGAGTGATATAAGATAGTGACATCATAGTCCTTTATCAACTCCAACCATCTCCTCTACCTCAAATTTAACTCCTTTTTCTTGAACAGATACTAAAGACTCTTATGATCCGTGAACACTTCACACGGCACTCCATATAAATAGTGCCTCCAACTCTTCAAGGCGTGAATTATGGCTGCTAATTCCAAATCATGCACCGGATAGTTCTTCTCAGGAATCTTCAACTGCCTCAAAGCATAGGCAATGACCTTGCCCCCCTGCATTAACACTGCACCAAGCCCAATACGGGAAGCATCACAATAAACTGTGTAAGGCCCTGAACCTGTGGGCAAAACTAACACTGGTGCCGTGGTCAGAGCTGTCTTGAGCTTCTGAAAGCTCGCCTCACACTCATCCGACCACCTGAAATGGGCGCCCTTCTGGGTCAACTTGGTCATCGGGGCTGTAATCGATGAAAACCCCTCCATGAACCGATGATAGTAGCCTGCCAGTCCCAAGAAACTCCGGATCTCTATAACTGATGCTGGCCTAGGCCAGTCCTTGACTGCCTCAATCTTCTTTGGATTAACCTGAATACCCTCTGCCAATACAATATGACCCAGAAATGTAACCGAACTCAACCAGAACTCACACTTTAAAAACTTAGCATACAACTGACTATCCCTCAGAGTCTAAAGAACCACTCTGAGATGCTGCTCGTGCTCCTCCTGGCTGCGGGAATATACCAGAATGTCGTCGATGAAGACTATCACGAACGTGTCCAAAAAAGGTCTGAACACTCGGTTCATCAAATCCATAAAAGTTGCTGGGGCATTAGTCAACCCAAATGACATAACCAAGAATTCATAATGCCCGTATCGAGTGCGGAAAGCTATCTTAGGGACATCGGATGCCCTAATCTTCAACTGATGGTAGCCGGACCTCAAATCAATCTTTGAAAATACCCTGGCACCCTGGAGCTAATCAAACAAATCATCAATCCTCGGCAATGGATACTTATTCTTAATTGTGACCTTGTTCAATTGTCGGTAATCGATACACATCCTCATTGACCCATCCTTCTTTTTAACAAACAACACCGGCGCACCCCAAGGCGATAGACTGGGTCTAATGAAACCCTTCTCAAGCAAGTCTTGCAACTGCTCCTTCAACTCTTTCAACTCTGGTAAGGCCATGCGATGCGGAAGAATAGAAATGGGTTGAGTGCCCAGAGCCACATCAATGCAAAAGCCAATATCCCTGTCGGGTGGCATCCCCGGCAGGTTGGATGGGAAAACCTCGGGAAACTCACGAACCACGGGCACATATTCAATAGAGAGGACCTCACACTGGAATCACGAACATGAGCCAGATAAGCCAAACATCCCTTCTAGACCATACGTCGAGCCTTCACATAAGAGATAATGCTACGGGTGGAATGACCAGGAGTCCCTCTCCACTCCAAACGGGGCATACCCGGTAAAGCTAAGGTCACAGTCTTGGCATGGCAGTCCAGGATGGCGTGGTAAGGTGATAAACCAGTCCATCCCCAATATGACATCAAATCAACCATGTCTAAAAGTAATAAGTCTACACGGGTCTCAAGACCCCCAATCACTACAACACAGGAACGATGGACTCGATCTACCATAATAGAATAGCTCACCGGGGTAGAGACATAAACAGGAACACTCAATGAGTCACTAGGCATGGCCAGATTCGGTGCAAAATAAGATGAGACATACGAGTAGGTAGACCCTGGATCAAATAATACTGAAGCATCGCTATCACAGACCAAAACCGTACCTGTAATCACTGCATCTGAAGCCTCCGCCTCGGGCCGGGCTGGGAAAGCATAACATTGGGGCTGAGCCACATCTCTAGGATGGCCTGCTGTTGGCTGGCCCCCACCTCTGCCGACCTGAGCTCTACCTCCCGTACCTCTACCTCTAGCTCTAGCACCTCTACCCCCACCTCTAGCTAGCTGGGCGCGCTGCGGAACATCTGGTGCCTGTGTCATAGCACGAGAATCCTAGTGTGGAGAATTGCTTAAAGCACGACGGCAATACCTAGCAATGTGCCTCGTGTCGCCACACATAAAACAAGCCCTAGGCTGCCGACCCTGGAAACTCTGCAGCGGTTGTGCACTGATAGACTGCTGATCGGAATACTGCATCTGAGGACCGCGGTTACCTGAAGCACTATGAGAAACCTAGAGAGCTGACTAAAAGGGCCTAGGAGGCTAGCCTCTACCATATGAATCTCTGCCTCTAGACGAAGTACCACCGAATCTGCCTAAGTGACGGGGTCTCTTATCCGACCCATGACCACCTCCATGCGACAGAACCATCTCGACTCTGCGGGCGACATTGACCGCCTCCTGGAAAGTAACCTCACTCCTAGTCTCCCTAGCCATCTGAAGGCGAATCGGCTGAATGAGACCATCAATAAATCTCCTCACCCTCTCCCTCTCTGTAGGAAGTATGATGAGAGCATGCCGAGCCAAATCGATGAACCTGGACTCATACTGGGTAACCATCATGGATCCCTGTTGAAGGCGCTTAAACTGCCTCCGATAAGCCTCTGAGTAACGGTGAGAAACTTCTCCAGAAACAACTCTGTAAATTGCTCCTAAGTCAAAGATGGCGAACCGGCTGGCCTAGTTAAGCAATAATCCCTCCACCAAGTCTTGGCGGATCCAGACAGGCGAAATGCCGCAAACTCTACCCCGTTGGTCTTAACAATACCCATGTTCCTGAGAACCTCGTGGCAACTGTATAGGAAGTCCTGGGGATCCTCCGAAGAAGCACCGCTGAAGGTAGTAGTGAAGAGCTTGGTGAACCTATCCAGTCTCCACAAAGCATCGACGGACATGGCTGCCCCATTGACGGCCTGAGCTACTGCTCCCGACTGAACTGTCACAGCTGGCTGAATCGCTGGAACCTGAGCCTGGGGAGCTACTTGCTCCGGAGTACGAGTAGCAGGAGTCTGAGCCCCTTCTCCAACCTGAGGAGTGGCTGGTGCTGCAGGAAGTAAGCCCGCTAGGGTGACATTCTCCATGAGGCCCACCAACCGGACCAAAGCGTCCTGAAGAACTGGGGTAGCAATAAACCCCTCTGGGACCTGAGCTGGGCCCACTGGAGTTGCTGGGGCTGGAACCTCCTCGTCAAGATCAATCTGAGGTTCCGCCACTGGTGCCCCTGCAGGAGGCTGAGTCCTGCCCCTACCTCGACCTCTAGCACGAGCTCGGCCTCGCCCTCTGCCCCGCGTGGGAGCTGTTGCTGGGGGCTCGGGCCGCAGAGCGGTAGATGAGGAAGCGCGTGTTCTCGCCATCTGCGAAAAAATAGAGTAGGAATCCAATTAGCATTTGAGAAGCAAAACCACACGACAAGAAAGAACAAATGTGAAATCTTTCCTAACTCTGTAGCCTCTGGGGGATAGATACAGACGTCTCCGTACTGATCCGTCAGACTCTACCGAGTTTGTCTGTGAACTGTGAGGCCCATGTAAACCTAGAGCTCTGATACCAACCTGTCACAACCCCGATTTCCCACCCTCGGGAGTCGTGATGGCGCCTACTAGTGAAAGCTAGGCAAGCCAATCAACCGGATTATTTATCACTTTTCTATTTACGAATTCATTTCAGCACAAAAAACATCAAATAAAGAATAGTAATTCAACAAGCGAAATGGATGCAAATTTCATACTTTAAAAAAATATCGCCGATAAAATATCCTCAACAGACTACCCAAGATTTGGTGTCACAGTTTCACAGACGATTTAAGAGTACTACGAACAAGGTTCTGAAGAAATAAAAAAATACTGTCTCTGGACTACATAGAAGAAACAGGTAAAAGAAATGAACAGGAGACACCAAGATCCGCGGACGTCTGCAGAACTACCTTGGGTCGCCCAAAAATCAAAGGCTGGAAGCTTCCTATTGTTCGAAGCCTGCGGTACTGGGATCTGCACCAAAGAGTGCAGAGTGTAGTATCAACACAACCGACTCCATGTGCTGGTAAGTGCCTGGCCTAACCCCAGCGAGGTAGTGACGAGGCTAGGACCAGACTCCAGATAGACCTGTGCAGTTATAAACATGTACGCATCTACAGCGAAAAATAGAAATACATAAAAAAATTTAAACTGGGAAGGGAGAACATACATTGGGATAGCAGATAAATAAAACAAAATGAATTATCAATGAATACGAAAGAAAACCGCGATTTAACCTTTAACACAAATAAAAATGAAATACAAGCCACCTTCACCTCCAGTATCCTCTTGTTGCAGGCGTGCAACCCGTTCCCATTTACAGTATCCTCTTGTTGCAGGCGTACAACCCGTTCCCACTTACAGTATCCTCTTATGGCAGGCATGCCACCCGCTCCCACTTACATCATATCTTGTGGTAGGCGTACCACCCGCTCCCACATACATTATATCTCGTGGAAGGCGTGCCACCCGCTCCCACTTACAGTATATCTTGTGGTAGACGTACCACCCGCTCCCACTTATATTATATCCTGTGGCAGGCGTGCCACCCGCTCCCACTTACATCATCACAACAATCACAAGAAGTCCCGACAAGGGAACAAAGCAACATAATAACTTCCCAGCGAGGGAACAAATAACATCAAAACAATCATCCCGGCAAGGGAGAATCAGCTATAACCAAACCAAACTCGACTCCTATTCAGCTCAATCAATGTCAGTACTCAATTATAGTTAAAGTTCTACAATTAACCTCCCAACCCAATTATCATTTTATTGAATCTAGACACGACTCTACTAAGGTTACACTGGACCCCTTAACTTCTAACGAACTCCTAAGCCACTACCCACAATTATGACACTGGACCCCTTTGACTCCTAACAATTCTTATTCAACTAGTCTATTTAACCATCGACTTTATACCGAATAGAAGAAGGCTAAAACTATAACCAAAAGGAACAACTAAAATGATGAAACCTTGTGGTAGGCGTACCACCCGCCCTCATTTCACGATATCTTGTGGCAGGCGTGCCACCCGCTCCCACTTATATCATAACAATATCAAGGTTAATATTCAACAATTTGAAACAATAATCACACAACAATTATCCATATACGACCCACGGTCATGCTTGACACCAACGTATAGATATTCATCACCATGCCTATACGTCGTTCTGAACAAGGAGCAATTTAACAAATAGGATACGATTTCTAATCCCTCAAGCTAAGGTTAGAACAAACACTTACCTTGCTTTGCAACAAATTCCTAGATTTCCCACAAATCTTTGAGCCCAACCTTTTATGGGTGCTCACGAACTTTAGGTGGACTCCATTGGAGCTAACGAGCTACAACTTGGTAGGTGGCCTTAACTCAACTGAAATCTTGGTACTGTTCCACAACGAAATTTGCAGCAATTTGAGTTGGGGTCTTGGGGTTAGAGAGTGGGGTTTTTCATAATTGAGGTAGGGGCTCGAAGGGAGTGATTCCACGATTGTTTTTCAGCTTAATTGGGGCTTTTTATTTCCGGCGAGTTTGCAGCTGGTTCTTAATGACTTTAAATGGGGAGAGTT
Source organism: Nicotiana obtusifolia (assembly GCA_002018475.1). NCBI lineage: Eukaryota > Viridiplantae > Streptophyta > Magnoliopsida > Solanales > Solanaceae > Nicotiana > Nicotiana obtusifolia. The sequence continues at coordinate 41,169 of MCJB01052427.1, read as the reverse complement.
GGGCTGGAATTGGAGGTTGATAGCTATATTATGGATGTGTTTTCACAAAATTTGGGGCTGTTTCAAGGTGATTTTTGAGGTTGATTTGTTGGGGTTTGCGGGTGTTTTGGAGATGTTCCTGAGGTAGTGACGAAAGTGGGTTTGCATGTTAGGGTTACTGGTTTCTATTTATAGTAGGTCAAAAATCGAAACAAAATAAGACTTTCAGGTGCTTAAAATGCTATCGCATACTCGTCGCATAATCAATATGGGGTCCACATTTGGACCGCATTTGTGACATGGCACTTTGCCCAGGAATCTGTCTCAATCTGCGATTTTATTGTGCGATTTGCGGTCCGCATTTCTTACCGCATTTTTGACGTTAATTTTTGTCCAGTACTCTGTCTCAATCTGCGATACAGGCAGTTTAATTTGCGGTTCGCATTTATGAAATGCGACCGCATTTCAGACAGCATTTCTGACATGGATTTTTGCCCAGAAATCTGTCTAAGTCTGCGATGCCCGTGTAAGATATGCGGCCTGCATTGTTGGAATGCGACCGCATATCCTGCCTTACTTGACTTTTCGAACTCTTTTCCCCGTTATTAGATTCTTATACCTCATACCCTGCAAGAATGTTAAGATTACATAATTACAAAGAGGGATTTGCGCTTAAAACAAGCCAAATCTAAACAATTAGTATCATATGGGTTTCTACGGCACATCGGGTCGTTACAAAATTATATCGGTTAAAATTCGTAGACGCTCTTATGTATTAATTTGGAAATTGTTGGCACTTATTAAATCCTTTATTCGTCATCCCTCATTCCTTGTTTGTGGAGGTGTTTTTATATGATAATTTGGTGTGATTGCCAATTTGATTTTTATGTGAAATGTCGTGGTTAGTTGGGTTGACATTTCTTGGAAATAATTTCATTATGGATTCCTTTTCTGTAAATAATTGTTAAATAAGTTTAAAATGAGGCATTAATATATATTTATCAAAATAAAAAATGGATTAAAGAAGGTGTTGTCCTATGCTGAGTTACTTTTCCATCTATGTTGTTTTTGAGGTTTTATATACGTTGTGTGGAGCCCCGGGCTATTTGCTTTGAAACTAATTGCTTTTGTTGAATCTTTGGATTTGGTTGTGGTAGGTGGGCAAACTGGGATATGAATTGTTGTATTGTCTTGTCGTTTAAACACTCTCTTTAATGTTATTTAGGCTTCCCATCTTACTTGTTAATGATATACATGTGTGTATACGGTCGAAGTCGGGCCCATCTATATGTGGTCAAAATCGGGCTCAACTCTATATGGTTAACATCGAGTTCACCTATTGCACGACAGATCGGGTTTGGAATTCGTAGGGTCGAAGATCGAACCTAAGCTTTATCGAAGCGGAACACGAAGCCAGAATGTCCAACCTCGAGAACACCGAGCCCGTGGCCCGAAATCGAGCCTGACTCCGAAAATGTCCGAGGAAAGATCATTAAACCTTTATGACGAAAAATTGAAATATCCGTAATGGGACGAACATAACGGCAGGAATCTCGGCACTAATCAATAAAACCACTTAATTAGCAAATCAGGATATTTTTTACCTTGTGCAGAGATTTATACCTTGTATAAAGTTGCACCAGATGTATGACCTCCCCACTATATAAAGGGAGAGTTGATCCACTTAAAAACACCTTCTTCATGAATCATCAATAAAAAGAAAAAACAGTAATATATTGCTCTATTGAATCACTTTATCGTCAGCTTGTTTCAATTTCCATTATAATCAATTTTTGCCCAAGAAGGATCAGCCAATGGCCAAGAGTGTCTAACTCGGTTGGTTTGCTTTTCTTTTTCATTTATCTCTTAACTTTAACTTTCACTATATTAATCATCATCTGTATCAAATTAGGCCACATATCCTTAAAACCACGTATAAATTCAATTGTTATCCGAAATTTAGGGTAAACAGTTTGGCGCCCACCGTAGGGCTAAGGATAATAGTGGATATTTGATATAACTTTTTGTCACACACATTGTTTCGCACTTGCTCTTTGAAGTGTTTCTTATTCCAGGTTGTAATATGGAAATGTCAAATTCTCAATCGGCACTTCTGCACATTGATAACGAGTTCGATCATCAAGTCGAAAATAATAACATAGTGCTCGGCGATGAAATTCCAATCGATGCTAATTCACATGTGGCGGTCGATGCAGATCAGCTACTGACCCCTCAAATAGCGTTCATAGGGTAGTCCGATCAGTGACACAAATTTTCCAAAACATTGAAAGGGACGGGATCAGCCTCCGAATGATCTTCGAAATATTGCAAGCCCAACAGCCAGCGATAGCTCAATTACAAAATCGAAGCCAAATCTCGAACAGGGTTGAGCCTGGCCCCTCCCGGGAAATTACCCTCAAGGATGATTCAGTTGTAGGAATGTTGAATGAGTGTGAATCGGGGGCAAACCCCAAAATTATGAAGATGCTCGAAGAACTGACTAAACGAATAGAATCTAAGGAGAAGAAAATCTAGGCAAATGACAAAAAGGTGGAAACCTACAACTCCATGGTGTATCAAATCCCAGGGGCACCCCCAGTATTAAAAGGCCTAGATTCCAAAAAGTTCGTGCAAAAACCTTTTCCACTGAGCACGACTCCAAAACCGATACCCAAAAACTTCCGTATGCCAGAAATCCCCAAATACAACGGAATGACCGACCCAAACGAGCATGTAACTGCATATACATGCGCTATCAAAGGGAATGACCTGGAGGATGACGAGATCGAATCCACTCTATTGAAAAAATTTGACGAAACCCTGTCGAAAGGAGCCATGACATGGTATCACAACTTACCCCTTAATTCTATTGACTCGTTTGCTATGCTTGCAGATTCTTTTGTGAAGGCACACACAGGCGCCATCAAGGTCGAGACATGAAAATCGGACTTTTTCAAAGTCAGGCAGAAAGATAATGAGATGCTCAAAGAGTTCGTGCCCCGGTTCCAAATGGAACAAATGGATCTGCCACCGGTCACAAGCGATTGGGCTGTTCAAGCTTTCACTCAAGGGCTCAATGTTCGAAGCTCGCGGCTTCGCAACAACTAAAACAAAACTTAATAGAGCACCCAGTCGTCACATGGGCTGACGTACATAACCGGTACCAATAAAAAATCAGAGTCGAAGATGATCAGCTCGGAGCCCCTTCGGGATCCATTTACCCCGTTAGAGCTTATGATAAAATCTGAAGGGAAGTTTATCGCGAACCAAGATCGAACAGAGAGCGACATCGGCCATATCATAGGGACAGAAAAATTGGCGTATCTGGGAAAAACTCTCCAAGACATGAAAGGAGAAATGACTGAGGTCAGAACAGCCGGGGGATCATGACCATAAGCAATTTCGAAAGGCCCATCGGGCATAAAGAAGCACCTCGATCATCGGAGTCTAACTTTAATGTGGATGCTGCCACTATAGTATCTGCTATTGGTCGCATCAAATTTACTAAATGGCCTCGACCATTGCAATCCAATCCAATCCAAAGGGATCCAAATCAGATATGCAAATATCACGGCACTCACGGTCATAAAACGGAAGACTGTCGGCAACTGAAAGAAGAAGTAGCCCGGTTACTCAATAACGGACACCTTCGAGAATTCTTGAGCGACCGAGCAAAAAATCACTTCGGAAATAGGAATAAACAGACAGGCCAGGAAGAACCTCAACATACAATCAACATTATTATCGGTGGAGTCGATACCCCTCAAGGTCCGATGTTGAAACGTACCAAAATATCCATCACTAGGGAAATGCGCACCCGGGATTACACGCTAGAGGGGACTTTATCTTTTAACGATGAGGATGCAGAAGTAATTATGCAACCCCACAATGACGCACTAGTAATACATGTACTTATACATAAAGTTAGAGTAAAACGTGTGTTAATCGACCCAAGTAGCTCGGCCAATATAAGTTGATCGTGGGTCGTGGAGCAACTCAGCCTGTCAGACCGGATCGTTCCTACAGTCTGAGTACTTAACGAGTTCAATATGGCATGTGAGACCATCAACAGTGAAATAACGTTGCCAATAAATACTGCTGGAACAGTTCGAGAAACAAAATTCGGTGTGATCGAAGGGGACATGAGATACAATGCTCTGCTTGGAAGGCCATTGATCCATGACATGAGGGCGGTACCTTTGACATTACACCAGGTGTTGAAGATTACGACGCTCGATGGAGTTAAAATGGTTTACAGGGAGCAACCAGCTATGAAAGAGATGTTCGCGGTGGAAGAAATGACATCAACACCAACGGTTCCTAACCAAAGGGTCGAGAGCAAGATAAAATACCAATCACAGATACCATCTTCAGCAAATGTGGATAAATAAGTATATGTCGAGGATGATGATTATGGAATTCCTAGATCTTTCATCACACCCGATGATTCCGATGCCAGCAAATCGACTGCCGAGGAACCGGAATAAGTCACACTGTGAGAAGACTTGCCCGAACGAAAGGTATACCTGGGCTCGAGGCTGAGCTCTGAGCTTAGGACAAAACTTATTTGATTCCTTACAACTAACGAAGACTGTTTCGCTTGGCCCCACCTTGATATAACAGGTATACCGTCGGAGATAACCACTCACAAGCTGAGCCTGCATCTGAAATTCCATCCATTCAAACAAAAAAGGAGGCCTCAGTCCGAAATCAAACATGCGTTCATCAAGGATGAGGTAACTAAACTTCTAAAGATAGGATCCATTCGGGAGGTTAAATACCCGGAATGTTTAGCAAACGTAGTGGTAATCCCTAAAAAAGGGAATAAATTAAGAATGTTTGTAGATTATAAAGACTTGAATAAAGCATGTGCAAAAGACTCGTTTCCCTTAACCAACATCTACCCCATGATCGATGCTACTGCCGACCATGAGACCTTTAGTTTTCTCGACGCATACTCTGGCTACAACCAAATACGGATGGACCCAGGTGATCAGGAAAAAACTTCCTTCATCACTAAATATGGCACATATTGTTACAATGAAATGCCATTTGGGTTAAAAAATGCAGAAGCCACATACCAACGCTTAGTAAACTGAATGTTCGAGAAACCACTAGGAAAGAAAATGAAGGTTTATATTGACGACATGTTAGTTAAATCCCTACGAGCAGAGGACCATTTAAATCATTTACAGGAAACATTCTGTTTGTTGAAGCAGTACAACATAAAGTTGAACCCGGAAAAGTGCGCGTTCCGTGTGGGTTCAGGTAAATTCCTCGGATTCATGGTCGCGAATCGTGGAATCGAGATCAACCCTGAAAAAATCAAGGCTATCGAGGACATCACGGTGGTAGATAATGTGAAAGCCATGCAAAAGTTGACCGGACGGATAGCCGCATTAGGGCGATTTATTTTGAGGTCGTCTGATAAAAGCTACTGGTTCTTCGCTCTATTGAAAAAGAAGAACAACTTTTCATGGACTACAGAATGCCAGCATACTTTGGAAGAACTCAAAAGATATTAATCGAGCCCGTCGTTGGTTCATAGACCGAAGATGGACGAATAACTGTACCTTTACCTGGCAGTCTCAGAGATAGCGATAAGCGGAGTCCTAGTCCGAGAAGAACAAGGTACACAATTCCCGATTTATTATGTCAGCAGAACCTTAGGAGAAGCCGAGACTATGTATCCTCACTTGGAAAAATTGGCGCTCGCTTTGTTAAGCGCTTCTAGGAAACTGAAACTGTATTTCCAATGTCATCCCATATGCGTCGTAACAACTTACCCATTAAAAAATGTGATGCATAAGCCCGAGCTCTCACGTCGGTTGGCCAAATGGGCCATAGAAATAAGTGGGTACGACATTGAATATCGACCTCAAACTGCCATCAAATCTCAGGTGTCAGCAGACTTTGTGGCCGATTTTACACCATCCCTAATACCCGAGGTCAAAAGAGAGTTGTTAGCTGGCTCAGGAACTCCTTCAGGAATATGGACCCTTTTCACAGATGGTTCTTAGAACGCGAAGGGATCCGGACTTGGCATCGTGTTGAAGCCACCAACTGGTAACATAATTCGACAATCTATTAAGACAGTGAAACTGACTAACAACGAGGCAGAATATGAAGCCATGATTGCTGGCCTAGAACTAGCCAAGAGCCTAGGAGGAGAAGTGATTGAAGCCAAGTGCGACTCCCTTCTTATGGTAAATCAAGTCAACGGAACGTTCAAGTTCATGGAAGGGCGAATGCAAAGATACTTAGACAAACTGCAAGAGACGTTGCATCGGTTGAAAGAATGGACCTTACAACATATACCTCGGAATCAAAACAGCGAGGTCGACGCCCTCGCCAGCTTGGGGTCATCAATCGAAGATGACGAGGTCGATTCCAAAAAGGCCGTACAGCTAATGAGGTCGGTAGTGGAAGAAGGCCACGCTGAGATCAATTCGACAAGTCTAACTTGGTATTGGAGGGACAAATACGTAGAATATCTCAGTTCCGGTAAACTCCCCTTGGATCCAAAAGAGTCGAGGGCCCTGCGTACAAAGGCAGCCCAGTTCATCTTGTCCGATGACGGAACCTTGTTCAGAAGAACATTTGACGGCGCACTCGCGATATGTCTGGGACCAGGCGACATTAAGTACATTTTAAGGGAAATCCATGAAGGTACTTGCGGAAACCATTCCTGCGCCGAGCCACTAATTCGGAAAATAATCAGAGCCGGTTATTATTGGGTCGACATGGAAAAAGACGCAAAGGAGTTCGTTCGAAAATGTAACAAAGGCCAAAGGCACGCCCCAATGATCCATCAACTCGGGGAGACACTCCACTAAGTCTTATCACCATGGTCATTTATGAAATGGGGGATGGACATCGTTGGCCCTCTTCAACGTAAGGTCCAAACGGTCAAATGAACCATGCCCAAATAGATTGATCGAACCCTAACACAAATTGTACACATGCATGAACGAAAATAAAAAGAAGTCTCTTGTATACAAACATCCTGCTTCAAATCAAACAAGCCCAAGGGCCACGTTAATTTTAGTTTGAATAACCATTCTCTCACTCAGGGACTTGTCCAAAAAACAAACTTATTTGAGGGGGTATGAGACCTATTAAGGCAAACCTCGAACTGTAAAGGCTAAGGTCATTTCGAGTTAGCAGAACTCGAGGGGGGATGACACCTATTAAGGAAAACACCGAACCTTAAAGGCTAAGGCCATTTCGAGTTAGCAGAAGTCGAGGGAGGGTGAGACCTATTAAGGCAAACCTCGAACTTTAAAGACTAAGGCCATTTCGAGTTAACAGAACTCGAGGGGGGGTGAGACCTATTAAGGCAAACCCCAAACTTTAAAGGCTAAGGATATTTCGAGCTAACAGAACATGAGGGGGGATGAGACCTATTAAGGCAAACCCCGAACTTTAAAGGCTAAGGCCATTTCGAGTTAGCAGAAGTCGAGGGGGGATGAGACCTATTAAGGCAAACCCCGAACATTAAAGGTTAAGGCCATACCAAATTAATAGTATTTGAGGGCTAAGGTATTTCGAAAGTTGCAAAAAGAAACCTTTACATATATACATCAAAAATCCCATCCACAAAATTGAGCAACCTCGATACACAATATTAAACAAGGGAAAAGATAAAACTCGGTCAGGAGCGACTTGGTCTCAACTGGATCCCGCCTCGATATTAGAATTTCTGAGGTCGTCTCATTCTTCAGATCCGACTGAATCCTCGGAATCATCCTCCTCCGGGAAGGCTAATTTTCTGGCCTCGGCCTCGGCTATCCTGGCATCTTCGATCTCCGCCGATAAATCAAAGCTTCGAGCATGAATCTCTTCAAGGACAAGTCTGCGAGATTGCCACCTCATATGATCAACCATATTCCTTGATTGATCTTGAGTAGCTTCAGCATCGGCCTTATACTGAGCCACCAGTTCATCAGCTTCGGCTTTGACCACGGCAACTTCCAACTTGGCCGTTTTTAGCTCTTCAGCCATATTATCTCAATCTGAGATAACCGTGCTGATCCAAGATTGGAGCTCGTTGGTGTTCCTGGCTTGGGCCTTGACTTTCTCTTTTGCCTCTCTAAGCTGAGCCTATGTTGAAGCTAACTGTGCCTGAAATTTCTCTTTTCCCGAGGCCAGCTGATCCATCTTGCTCCTCCACTCATCTGCCTCAGCTCTAGCCACGCTTATCTCAGATCGAAGTTGATTAATCTGATCAAGCTTTTTCTCTACTTGCTCGACCAAGCCAGCATTATCCTTCTGGGTAAGCTCCAGTTCGGCACGGAGGTTCATCATCTCCCCTTTGAGCCGTTCATAGCGTTTTGACTCTTCCTGAAATTGGAGAAAGGCTTCATGGTGAAGTACCGAGGCCTGCAAGCATAAAGGAAGATGTTATGATTAATTGAAATTTTAAGGCACAAAATAAAGGACATCGAATAGAGCTTATTGAAAATTACCCGATTCAGCGCCTGTTGAGCTTCATTAAACAGGCAGGGCGTATCCACCTTGTTCATTTTTGCCTGATCTTCCTCGATCACCAAGAACCGAAGATAACTGGCTACTCCGACGGGAGTGGAAAGAACCCTAGCATCCTCGGGAATGGTGAAAGATATGGATCGTTTTCGATCAGAGTAAGCGCTCGGCGCGGGAAATCGATCTACCAATTTTGGACTGAATGAAATCCCGCTTGTATCGGTGGATGAGCTTTTCCGCAGTATCTCTAAATTGCCGAGCCCAAGAATGTCTACCGCGGACGCCGAATCCACACCATCGAAAAAACCACGGAAAGGGTCTTTCGATCTATGATCTCCGTCCGGGGAACGTTCTTTTGCCATTTGGGCCTCGTTGAACGTTGATTCCGAGAAAGGGGGCCAATCAACAATCTCAATCGGACCCAAGACTCCCAGCAGTGCTCTCCTCGTATCTGGGGAAGCCCCAGTTCTTGTCTCCAACTTTGGTCCCCCAACTTGACGAAGGTCCGCTTTACTAGCCCCTGGTTCGTAGAACCCTCGCCCTTCATATTGTGGTGGCACACTAGCCACAAGGTCGAAATCCTCTTCTTCCTCCTCAGACTAATCCCTCAATCGACGTAGCGAGTCCGAAGGTAATACTCGATCACTAGCACTCCCCTTGGGCTTGCGAGCCAATCTTTTCGAAGGTCTCTTCTTTTCGAGGTCTGAGGCACTCGGGGCCTCTTTTATTTTCTTCTCTTTATCCTGCTTTGAAATAGGGGGCTCGCCGAGAACATCATCGCCTACGGGTGGAGGTCTCATCCCAACATCCTTTGATAAACCTGCAAAAGAAAGGTAAAAGAAGTTAGAAATCGATAGCATAAAGAATTAAGCTCGAGGGTAACTTATCTCATCGTGATGTCGGGCCTCCCACCGGCCATTCGAAAGCTCGCACCATGCAGGCTCGGAATATGGTCTTTGGGATACGATCCCCTCGACCCATTTTTTGAGATGAGGAATCACATCCAGCATCCAAGATACAGCTGTGCCATATAAAATTGATAAGAGGAAGGGCGAAAAAGAGAACAGTAAACAAATTGATAAGCAGGGCTCCACTTACGCTTCATATTCCATTTCTCAGGAAATGGCATATCCTCGGCCGAGATTAGATCCAATGTTTTCACTCGAACAAACTGACCCAACCAACCTCGATCCCGATCCTCATCAATACTTGAGAACGGGTCTTTGCTTGCCCGACGGGCAAGTTTTATCAACCCCCCTCGATAGAGTCGGGACTGTACAAACGCATGAGATGATCGACGGTGAAAGGATACGCCTCGATCTTGTTTACAAAAAAATAGAGAAGGATGACTATCCTCTAGAAAGAAGGATGGATTTTGCCCGGGGTCACTTCGTACCTTTTGCAAAAGGCAATAATGACCGGGTCCAAAGGGCCCAACGTGAAGGGATAAGTGTAAACACTTAAAAAACCTTCCACGTGGGTAGTGATTGCTTTTTCAGGCGCAGGAACCACCACAGACTTGTCGACCCAGTTACAGTCTTCCTTGTCTTTATCGAGAACTCTGGCGGTGATTGAACAGATGTATCTCGTGACTGGTTCACATCGGCCCGGTATTGAGGAAGCTTTATTGACCTTGAAATCGGCTCTGATTGAACACCCGATTGGTACAAACTCCTTCAGAGAGGTATCCGCTGTAGGTTACTTAATGACGACAAGCGAAACGTCCTCAGCAGGTTAAGAAGAAGAGGGGTTTGTCTTTGAGGAACGGATTTTGAAGTCTTCGCCATTTTTTTGAACAGATGAAGAAATTAAAAGTACAGATGCAAAGGAAATATAGTATGAAGATAGCTTGTGTGGTATTTTCAGAAAACTAGAAAGCAGGAGGTCTTGAAGATAAGAACGATGTAGTTTTATAAAAAAGCACGAACATTTGAATATAAAGGGTGAAAGTGAGTATTTACAGCCTCTCAAAATGGCGGTTCGCATCCCAAAGCAGCAGAACGCCGACTGACACACACTTGATACTTTAAAAGGCTTTTCTGATGGGACATTTTTTATTTTCGTATCGCATACGTCATAAGTTCACCGTCACTTATCAGAATGAGAATTTGAGGCTCATATCGTTTCTTGTCGTTACTTTCCAAAAAACGAGGGGACTATTTGTATATGGTCGAAGTGCAGGCCCATCTATATATGGTCAAAATCGAGCTCGACTTTATATAGTTAACATCGAGTTCAACTATTGCACGACAGATCGGGTTCGGAATGCGTAGGGTCGAAGATCAAACCCAAGCTTCATCAAAGCGGAACACGAAGCCAGAATATCCAACCTCGAGAACACTGAGCCCGTGGTCCGAAATCGAGCCTGACTCTGAAAATGTCCAAGGAAAGATCATTAAACCTAAATGACGGAAAATCGGAATATCCGTAATGGGACGAACATCACGGCAGGAATCTCGGCACTAATCACTAGAACCGCTTAATTAGCAAATCAGGATATTTTTTACCTTGTGCAGATATTTTTACCTTGTATAAAGTTGCACCAGATGTATGACCTCCCAACTATATAAAGGGAGAGTTGAACCATTTAAAAACACCTTCTTCACGAATCATCAATAAAAAGAAAAAACAGTGATATATTGCTCTCTTGAATCACTTTATCGTCAACTTGTTTCAATTTCCATTATAATCAATTTCTACCCAAGAAGGATTAGCCAACGGCCAAGAGTGTCTAACTCGGGTGGTTTGCATTTCTTTTTCATTTATCTCTTAACTTTAACTTTCACTATATTATTCGTCATTTGTATCAAATTAGGCCACATATCATTAAAACCACGTATAAATTCAATTGTTATCCGAAATTTAAGGTAAACAATGTGCTTGGTAAGGAAGAGTGTAAAGCACGAAGGGTGATGCCGTGCCATTTGAGAGTGTAAAGCACGAAGGGTATGCCGTGCCATTTGAGAGTGTAAAGCAAGAAGGGTGATGCCGTACCATTTGAGAGTGTAAAGCACAAAGGGTGATGTCGTGCCACTTGAGAGTGTAAAGCACGAGGGTGATGTCGTGCCATTTCAGTTATATTATCATGTGAGGAAACGTATAAAGCGCGAAGGGTAATGCAGTGCCATTCTTAATATGTACAAAGGATAATGTCATGCCATTTCGTTTATATTATCATGTGAGGATGAGAGTAAAAGCACGAAGGGTGGTGCCGTTTGCCGTGCCATTATTTTTATATTATCATATTTTCATGGCACGAAGGGTGTTTCCGTGCAGGCGAGGACAAGAGACATACATTATATTGTGATATCTTTTTCGTTGTATATACATTAATGCCTTTATCTTGAGCTGTTATTGTGCACCTATGTTTTTTATGTGACTTGTAGTCGTTGTTGCTTCCTGTTTGCCTCCCACTTTATGTCTTTTATTGTTATTGGCATTTATCCCACCTAGTTGGTGTTGTTATATGTATGCACGGTAGGAAATAGATAAATGCACGAAGGGTGTTGCCGTGTTTCTGTGCCAATTGATTTGATCTATATATATATATATGGTGAGAATGAGACAAGTGCACGCAAGTATTACCGTGCCATTCGATGTGATATGTTGAATATATTTCTCATACCAAGGAAGTTAAATGAGGTGCCACATGGTGACTTTTACTTGAAAGAATTATATTCGAAAGATATTTACTTGAAAGAATTATATTTGGAAGATATTTATTTGAAAGAATTATATTCGTAAGATATTTATTTGAATGAATTATATTAGGGATATATTTAATTGTACGGATTACATTTTAAAGATTTTATTTGAAAAACTTATAGATAAAATATGTATATTTTGAAGGACTTGCAATATTTATGGTGTTCTTGTCGCCTTGCGGTTTATGTCACAAGTTGATTATTGTTTCCATCACTGTTATTTGTTTTCTATTATTTTTGTATGCTATCTTTCACAGGTTATTTGACTAGTGAGTGTCTTGACTGTACCTCTTCACTACTCCACCGAGGTTAGTCTTGATACTTACTGGGTACCGACCATGGTGTATTCATACTACACTTCTGTACATTTTTGTGCAAAGCCAGGTATTGGAGATATCAGATTCGGACAGAGGTTAGAGTGTGATCGCAAAGATTTAAGGTAGAGTTGCTTGGCTGTTGCAGTCCCTTGGAGTCTTTCCATTTTTATTGTAGTGTCAACTATTATTCAAACAGTATTGTAAATTCAATCCTTGAGATAATTCTATGCATTCAGTTGGAATTCGTAACTCAGTATTACCATTCTTGGGAGGTTGTTATAATTGATTCCGCTGTGGGTTTCAATTATCTATTTCAAAAAAATGGCTTGAATTACAATTAAAATCGACTTACCTAGTCTTAGAGACTAAGTGCCATCACGACTCCTATGGTGGGATTTTGGATCGTGACAATGTGAAATAATTTCGAACAAATATTACACTTGGTTGCTATCGATTTTGGTAATGTTGCACTATGGCCGATGAGAATAATTTTTGAGGCCATGCCCCGAATGACCCTCCGGAATGGGCCCTATAATAACGAGGTGATGATAATAAACATCGGAAAATAAAAAGATGAGAATGCGAACCAACAACCTATGGAGGGCGACACGGTTGGCCACCGGAGTCACATCTGAGGATGCGCGTTCTCATGTCTAGACGAATATTAAAAATACAGATCTGAGGCTCTTATATTATTTTTAACTATTTTCCAAAGCTATTTTCCCAAAAAAAATAGTTTCCCAAAAAATATTTTTTCAAACTATTTCCAAAAACATTTATAAGATAATCTTTTCAGAAACAACGAAACATTTTCTATAATATTTCAAACAATTTCAAAAAAATTATTTCATTCTTTATATATTATAGTTATGTTATTCACTAATATTTTATTGTTTCTTTTGCGAGGTACCCTACCCGGGAATTATCTTTCAGAGATGACGTTTGAAGAAAAATCAAAGAAGAATCCCTGCATTAAATCCCTGCTTCGTACTTCATGTTCTTGGATGTATCGAAAACGTAAAGTATAGTAAAGCAGTAAATAGATGTGTTTGCTTCCTTGTCTTAATATTATATGTTTATTATACACTTAGGATATTGTATCAAGTTAATAATCGAGTTAACTCCTAATATTGTATGTTTAACAATTCGTGAATTTGTGCATATATGTTGGGTTGTTGAATACATTCATAATGTGATTAATCAATTTGGGATTGATGTACATCTAACTAGCTAAATAAGATATAAACATAAAAATAAAGGATATGTCATCTTTTATATAAAAAACAAAAAAAATAGATAGATAGATAGTGTCGTCATTCACAATTATACTAGCGTGCATCTCAAATCAATCTATTCATAAGATATCCTTGATTTTTTCACTTTGAGTAGGCATGTTTGAAAAATATAATTGGATTGCCAATTTTGACTTTTCGATCTTGTGCTCATTTGGTTTTGACCCGAATGATTGGGTCTTTGATTATTTACTTCTTTATAATTCATTTTCTATTAAAATATTTTCCTTATATATGATACATATCTTATATTATTGTGACGACCCAGCTAGTCGTCTTATGAGTTAGCGCTCAGTTTTTCCCATTTCTACCTTATTATGCCTCGTTACTCGTGTTTTATGTAATCACATTGAATAGTTTGCGATCGGAGTAGATTTGGTAAGAAATGAGACACTTAGTCTCTTTCAAGAAGGTTTAAGCTGTAAAAGTCAACCAGATGTTGACTTGCGAGTTAGAGGGCTCGAATGTGAATTCCGACGACTCGGTTAGTTTTGGGAGGTGATTTATGACTTAGGAGTGTGATCGAAATTGGTTTTGGAGGTCTGGTGTAGAATTAGGCTTGAATTGGTGAAGTTAGAATTTTGGCGATTTCCGGTTGATAGGCGAGATTTTGATCCGAGGGTCGGAATGGAATTCCGACAGTTTCTGTAGCTTCGATATGTGAATTAGGACCTGTGTGCAAAATTTCAGGTCGTTCGGACGTGGTTTGGTTGGGTTTAGATCAAAGGAGCGATTTAGAAGATTTTGAAATCCTTAGGCTGGAATCCGACGCGAATGGGTGTTGATAGGTTGTTCTGAGCGTTCCGAAGGTCGGAACAAGTTTGAATAATGTTATGGGGTAGGTTGGTATATCTGGTAGAGGTCCCAACGGCCTCGGGTGACTTTTGGGTGGTTAAACGGACCATTTCATCGTTGAAAAGAAAAATCTGCAGAAAAACCAATGCGGACTCAAATGAGATAGCAAACTCAAATAGATTTCTGGGCAAGATTCATGTCAAAAATGCGGTCAGAAATACGGTCACATTTTTGAAATGCGGACAGCATTTCACCATACAGAGACCGGAGACCGGGACAGATTTCTGGACAAAAACCAACGTCAAAAATGCGGTCAAGAATGTGGTCGCATTCTTGAAATGCGGACCGCAAACCATGCCTCACACTGATTTTGCGATGAAGGCTAGGGTTCAATCTGCGATGGTTGCGTCCAAAATGCGGACCGCATATCTGTTATGCGACAAATATGCGATCGCATTTGGGGCCAGACAGGGGCGTTTTTGTCTCGATTTTTGACCCTTTATAAATAGAAATCAGTACCCATTTGCCATGCAAAAACTCATTTTCTCTACCCACGAAGAGAAAAACCTCCAAACACCATAAAATCATAGCAAATCAACCTTAAAACTATATCCAAAGGATATTTTCTTGGACAAATTCTCAAAAGAAGGAGTTTTGGCCATCTTGAACATAGTTGGAGCTATAGAGCTCGGGTTGAAGCAAGTTTTGAGGCGATTCTTGGGAGATTTCCAAGGGAAACATCGGGGTAAGTGTTCTTAACTCAATCTTGGTCAAATTACCCAAACCTATTGCTATTCTAGTATGTAATTGGTGATTTATGATGGAAAATTTGTGGGAAACCCTTAAGCTTAGATATTAAGACTTGGAGGTCGAACCGATGTCGGAATTCGATAAATTTTGTATGGTTGAACTCGTGAGGGGATAATGAACCCGTTGAGGTGAAAATTTCTGAATTTCGAGAAGTGGGGCCGGGGCTCAGGTTTTGCTAATTTCGGAAATTCTTAGTATTTATTTATTATTGTCGCGTGGGCTTTATTACTCCAGCACATTGTAACATATTACTCCTAATTTTGGATAGATTCGACGCACGTGGAGGCCAATTCAAAGGGAAAAGGCGTCGCGGGCTAAGGATTTAGCCGGTTTGAGGTGAGTAGTGATTGTAAATGATGCTCTGAGGGTTTGAAAACCCGGATTGCACATCGTAGAGCTATATTGAGGTGAGGCACGCGCTCGATGATGAGTGTGGGGTCGTTTACTACTGGAGATTGTGACTTGGTCCATCCCGATTGATGATTTTACTACATATTTAATTGAAACTTATTTGATATCATCATGATTTGAGCTGATTGCCATATTTTGGGCTTCGCGCCGGTTAATTGAACCCTTCAGGGGTATTTATCACTGCTTCCTCACTGTTTTGATTCATTACTGGAACTCAATCATGTTGTTTTCCACTGTTTTACAACTCAGTCACTTTTACTCAATTGTGAGATTTAAATGACATTTAAAAATGATGTAAAAGGGATCGGGTGGTACGCCTACCACGAGATATGATGTAAAAGGGATCAGGTGGTACACCTACCACGAGATATAATGTAAAAGGGATCGGGTGGTACGCCTACCACGAGATATAATGGGATCGAGTGGTACGCCTACCACGAGATATAAAGGGATGGGGTGGCACGCCGCCACGAGATATGATATAGCTCTTGGGCCGTAAGGGGCCCCTCCCGGAGTCTGTACACCCCCAGTGACCGCAGGGTACCCATTGTGATATGGAAATATAGACCAGGGATGTTACAGTTGGTAACAATGGCAACTGGTAACCAGAGCTGGGGAGATTTTTAAATGATACTAAGCCCAGGGATGTTACAGTTGGTAACAATAGCAACTGGTAACCAAAGCTGGGAAGATTTTGCTTGATTTCACACTGATTTATTGTTTTCAAATAATGTTTTACTGCTTCATTATGCATTGCCTTGTGCTTTACGTGTTTCCTTACTTTCAATCATTATTTATATGTATTACTCACTGAATTGGAAGTACTCACATTACTCCCTGCACCATGTGTGCAGATTCAGGCATTATTGATTCCGCTCCGAGGCATTGACTACGACTGTCAGAGCGGTGATTCAGAGACTACGAGGTAGCTGTAGCGTCCGCAGCCCCGTATCTCTTTTATCTTGTTGTTTCCACTTTCTTCAAACAATTGTGCTAGAAATATTGTAATAGTAATCTTATTATTAGGATTTCATTAGTTGCTCATGACTTTGTGACACCCCGGTTTGGGCTGTTGTCGGGATGGTTAGCTATATGCTTCCTCAATTTGCTATTATTAAAATATGTAAGTACTGTCATAACTGCTTAAATCGAGTTATAATTTGAATTGGCTGGCCTTGTCTTCACGAAAGGGGCCATCACAACTGGGTTTGGGATTTTGGGTCGTGACAAGTTGGTATCAGAGCCTAGGTTACATAGGTCTCATGAGTCATGAGCGGGTATAGTAGAGTCTAGCGGATCGGTACGGAGACGTCTGTACTTATCTTCGAGAGGCTGCAAAACCTTTTTAGGAAAACGCCATATTCTTGAAATTCTTGTCGTGCGAACTTGTTGATCCGAGCACTAAACTTCTGCTATCCTGTTCTCTCACAGATGGTGAGGCCGCGAACTACCGGACGAGGTGGACGACCACTAGTACCACCCACTGAGAGCACCAGAGGCCGAGGACGCGGTCGTGGTCGTGGTAGAGGCAGAGCAGCGAGGGAAGCATCTGTTGATCCACCAGCTGCCCCAGCTCAAGAACAGGCTCCAGCAGCACCAGTTGTGCCCATCGCAATTCCAGGTCTTCAGGAGACCTTGGCGCAGATCTTATCAGTTTGCACTGGTCTGACTCAGGCGGTTACCGCCACCACAGCCGCAACTACTTCATAGGCCGGGGGAGGCAATCAGACCCCTGTTGCCCGTACACCTGAGCAGGTAGTGCAGGGACTTCGATGCCGGGGGCATCTCCAGCCCAGCCGGTTGCACCAGCTCAGGAATTCATAGTACCAGTTATGCCAGATGATGAGCAGCGTCGTCTTGAGAGGTTTGGCAGACTCCAGCCTCCGTCATTCAGTAGTGCTGAGGGCGAGGATGCCCAGGGTTTTCTTGACAAGTGTCAGCGAATGCTCCGGACAGCCGGGATTCTTGAGTCTAGTGGTGTGGCATTTACCACGTTTCAATTTACAGAAGCTGCCTTTAATTGGTGGGAGGCGTATGAGAGGCGTAGGCCGGTTGATGCAGTGCCCCTTACTTGGCAGCAGTTCTCCGCTCTTTTCTTGGAGAAGTATGTGCCGCAGTCCCGCAGAGATGAGCTGCGCAGACAGTTTGAATGGCTGCAACAGGCGGATATGATTGTGTCGCAGTACGAGTCGAGATTTTCTGAATTGGCTCGTTATGCTGTTTGGATGGTTCCGACTGATCGTGAAAGGATCAGGAGGTTTGTGGATGGCCTTAATTATCATCTCCGTATTCTTATGACTAGGGAGAGAGTGTTGGGTGCTACCTTCGAGGAGGTGGTTGATATAGCTCATGAGATTGAGACGGTTCGCCGTCAGGAGCGAGAGGAGAGGAAGGCTAAGAGGCCTCGAGGATCAGGCGTTACAATGGTGCTCCTTCGAGAGGCCAGTTTCAGCAGGGTAGAGGTCTTTCCTTCAGGCCTGCTCAGTTAGCCCGTCCAGATTATCGTGGGGCATCTGCAGGTCATGGTTATCATGGGTTGCAGCAGGGCCAGTCATCACTCAGCGCCCTTCCAGCTCATGCTTCGTCGGCCCAGGGTCCTTCTATGTCGAGTGCATCCGCTAGAGCACCAGAGAACTGTTATGAGTGTGGTGAGGTGGGCCACATGTGGAGGCACTGTCCTCATCGTGGTGTTAGATCGTCCAAATAGAGGGGTCAACCCTCGACTCCTGCTCCAGTTACTTTACCACCCGCCCAGCCAGCTAGGGGTGGAGGTCAGGCAGCTAGAGGTCGCCCTAGAGGGGGAGGTCGAGCAGGCGGTGGCCAGGCTCGATTCTATGCTATCCCAGGCAGGACAGATGCCAGTGCTTCAGATGCCATTATTACAGGTATTATTTCAGTCTGCCACAAAGATGCCTCTGTATTATTTGATCCCGGTTCCACTTATTCGTATGTGTCCTCATATTTTGCTCATTATTTGGGTATGCCCTGGGAGTTTCTTACTTTACCTGTTCATGTGTCTACCCCGGTGGGCGATACTGTTGTTGTAGACCGTGTGTACCGGTCGTGTGTAATAACTATTGGGGGTCTGGAGACCCGAGTGGACCTATTGTTATTAAGCATGGTAGACTTTGATGTCATTTTGGGCATGGATTGGTTATCTCCGTGTCGTGCTATTTTAGACTGTCATGCTAAGACAGTTACTTTGGCTATGCCAGGTGTGCCGCGGATCGAGTGGCGTGGCGTGACTGATTATGTTCCTAGTAGGGTGATATCATTCTTAAAGGCCCAGCGTATGGTTGGGAAGGGTTGCCTTTCATACCTAGCGTTTGTGAGGAATGTTGGAGCTGAGACTCCAAGCATTGACTCTGTTCCTGTTGTGAGGGATTTTCCCGATGTATTCCCTGTAGACCTGTCGGGCATGCCGCCGGACAGGGATATTGATTTTGGTATTGACCTGGTGCCGGGCACTCAGCCCATCTCCATTCCACCGTATCGTATGGCACCAGCAGAGTTGAATGAATTGAAAGAGCAACTTCAGGAACTCCTAGATAAGGGGTTCATTCGGCCTGGTGTGTCACCTTGGGGTGCACCGGTTTTGTTTGTAAAGAAGAAGGATGGCACGATGAGAATGTGCATCGATTACAGGCAATTGAACAAGGTACCAATCAAAAACAAATATCCTTTGCCTAGCATCGATGATTTATTTGACCAGCTTCAGGGAGCGCGAGTGTTCTCCAAGATTGATCTCCGTTCAGGATATCACCAGTTAAAGATCAGGGATTTGGATATTCTTAAGATGGCCTTCCGGACTAGATATGGTCACTATGAGTTTCTTGTTATGTCTTTCGGGTTAACTAATGCCCCCGCAACGTTCATGCAGTTGATGAATAATGTATTTCGGCCTTATCTAGATTCGTTCGTTGTGGTATTCATCGATGATATTCTGGTGTACTCGCGTAGTCAGGAAGAGCACGCAGAGCATGTACGAGTTGTATTGCAGAGATTGAGGGAGGAAAAGGTCTATGCAAAATTCTCTAAGTGTGAGTTTTGGCTCAATTCAGTGGCTTTCTTAGGAAACGTAGTGTCCAGCGAGGGTATACAGGTTAATCCAAAGAAGATACAGGCGGTTCAGAGTTGGCCTAGACCGTCCTCAGTCATAGAGATCCGTAGCTTTCTTAGGTTGGCAGGCTACTATCGCCAGTTTGTTTCAGGGATTCTCATCCATTGCATCGCCCTTGACCAAATTGACTCAAAAGGGTGTTCCATTTGTATGGTCGGACAAGTGTGAGGAGAGCTTTCAGAAGCTCAAGACAGCCTTGACCACAGCTCCAGTATTGGTTCTACCATCGGCCTCAGGTTCGTATACCGTATATTGTGATGCCTCGAGAGTTGGGATCGGTTGTGTACTAATGCTGGAGGGTAGAGTTATTGCTTATGCTTCTCGTCAGTTGAAGCCTCACGAGAAGAAATACCCCGTGCACGACTTGGAGTTGGCTGCCATAGTCCATGCATTGAAGATTTGGAGGCATTACTTGTATGCCGTGTCTTGTGAGGTGTTTACTGATCATCGCAGCCTTTAACATTTGTTCAAGCAAAAGGATCTTAATCTGAGGCCGCGAAGATGGTTGGAGTTGCTCAAGGATTATAACATCACTATATTATACCATCCAGGAAAGGCCAATGTGGTGGCCGATGCTTTAAGCCGAAAGGCATTGAGTATGGGGAGTTTGGCGTATATTCCAGTTGGAAAGAGACCCCTTGCAGTTGATGTTCAGGCCATGGCCAATCGGTTCGTGAGGCTAGATATTTCGGAACCTAGTCGGGTGTTGGCATGTGTGGTTTCTCAGTCTTCCTTATACGATCGCATCAAAGGGCGCCAATATAACGATCCGCATTTGCTTGTCCTTAAGGACAGAGTCCAGCATAATGATGCTAAAGATGTGACCATCGGCGACGATGGAGTGTTGAGGATGCAGGGTCGGATTTGTGTACCTAATGTGGATGGGCTTCGGGAGTTGATTCTGGAAGAGGCCCATAGCTTGCAGTATTCCATTCATCCGGGTGCCGCAAAGATGTATCAGGACTTGAAACAACATTATTGGTGGAGAAGGATGAAGAAAGACATTGTGGGATTCGCAGCTCGGTGTCTCAACTGCCAGTAGGTAAAACATGAAAATCAGAGACCGGGCGGTTTACTTTAGCGGATAGCTATTCCCGAGTGGAAATGGGAGCGGATCACTATGGACTTTGTTGTCGGACTCCCTCGGACTTTGAAGAAGTTCGATGCTATTTGGGTGATTGTGGATCGGCAGACCAAGTCTGCGCACTTCATCCTTGTGTGTACCACCTACTCTTCAGAACGGTTGGCAAGGATTTATATCCGAGAGATTGTTTAGCTGCATGGCGTTCTAGTTTCTATTATTTCAGATAGAGGTACTCAGTTTACCTCACAGTTTTGGAGAGCCATGCAGAGGGAGTTGGGTACTCAGGTGGAGTTGAGCACAGCTTTTCATCCGCAGATAGACGGGCAGTCCGAGCGTACTATCCAGATATTAGAGGACATACTGCGTGCATGTGTTATTGATTTTGGAGGTTCATGGGATGAATTTCTACCGCTCACGGAGTTCGCTTATAACAACAGCTACCAGTCAAGCATTCAGATGGCTCCGTATGAGGCTCTGTATGGGAGACGGTGTAGATCTCCGGTTGGTTGGTTCGAGCCCGGCGAGGCTAGGCTATTGGGGACTGACTTGGTTCGAGATGCTCTAGAAAAGGTGAAAGTAATCCAGGAGAGGCTCCGTACAGCACAGTCGAGGCAAAAGAGTTATGCCGATAGGTAGGTTCGAGATGTGTCCTACGTGGTTGGTGAGAAGGTCTTGCTGAAAGTTTCGCCAATGAAAGGTGCTATGAGATTCGGGAAGAAAGGGAAATTGAGTCCCCGGTTAATTGGGCCATTTGAAGTACTTCGGAGAATTGGGGAGGTGGCTTATGAGCTTGCTTTGCCACCCAGTCTGTCGAGCGTGCACCCAATATTTCATGTTTCTATGCTCCGAAAGTATATTGGGGATCCGTCTCATATTTTGGACTTCAGCACGATTCAGTTGGATGATGACTTGACCTATGAGGTGGAGCCAGTGGAGATTTTGGATCGTCAGGTTCGGAAGTTGAGGTCCAAAGAGATAGCTTCAGTGAAAGTTCAGTGGAGAGATCAGTCCGTGGAGGAGGCTACCTGGGAAACCGAGCAAGAGATGCGGAGCAGATATCCTCACCTGTTTGAAGCTCCAGGTATGTTTCTTGACTCGTTCGAGGATGAACGTTTTTTTAAGTGGGAGAGAATGTGACGACCCAGCCAGTCGTCTTATCAGTTACCGCTCAGTTTTCCCTATTTCTACCTTATTATGCCTCGTTACCCGTGTTTTATGTAATCACGTTGAATAGTTTGCGTTTGGAGTAGATTTGGTAAGAAATGAGACACTTAGTCTCTTTCAAGAAGGTTTAAGCTGTAAAAGTCAATCGGATGTTGACTTATGAGTTAGAGGGCTCGGATGTGAATTCTGACAACTCGGTTAGTTTCGGGAGGTGATTTATGACTTAGGAGTGTGATCGAAATTGGTTTTGGAGGTCCGATATAGAATTAGGCTTGAATTGGTGAAGTTAGAATTTTGGCGATTTCCGATTGATAGGCGAGATTTTGATCCGAGGGTCGGAATGGAATTTCGACAGTTTCTGTAGCTTCGATATGTGAATAAGGACTTGTGTGCAAAATTTCAGGTCGTTCGGACGTAGTTTGGTTGGGTATAGATCAAATGAGCGATTTAGAAGATTTTGAAATCCTTAGGCTGGAATCCGACGCGAATGGGTGTTGATAGGTTGTTCTGAGCGTTCCAAAGGTCGAAACAAGTTTGAATAATGTTATGGGGTAGGTTGGTATATCTGGTTGAGGTCCCAGCGGCCTCGGGTGAGTTTTAGGTGGTTAAACGGACTATTTCATCGTTGAAAAGAAAAATCTGCAGAAAAACCAATGCGAACCGCATATCTCACAATGAGATAGCAAACTCAAACAGATTTCTGGGCAAGATTCATGTCAAAAATGCGGTTAGAAATGCGGACCGCATTTCACCACACAGAGACCGCAGACCGAGACAGATTTCTGGACAAAAACCAACGTCGAAAATACGGTCAAGAATGCGGTCGCATTCTTGAAATGCGGACCGCAAACCATGCCTCACATTAAATTTGCGATGAAGGCTAGGGTTCAATCTGCGATGGTTGCGTCCAAAATGCGGACCGCATATCTGTTATGCGACAGATATGCGATCGCATTGTCTCGATTTTCGACCCTTTATAAATAGAAATCAGTACCCATTTGCCATGCAAAAACCCATTTTCGCTACCCACGAAGAAAAACACCTCCAAACACCATAAAATCACAGCAAATCAACCTTAAAACT
Organism: Nicotiana obtusifolia; assembly: GCA_002018475.1. Classification (NCBI taxonomy): domain Eukaryota; kingdom Viridiplantae; phylum Streptophyta; class Magnoliopsida; order Solanales; family Solanaceae; genus Nicotiana; species Nicotiana obtusifolia. Next base: position 17,926 of record MCJB01052427.1, on the reverse strand, counting down.
ATATCCAAAGGATATTTTCTTGGACAAATTCTCAAAAGAAGGAGTTTTGGCCATCTTTAACATAGTTGGAGCTATAGAGCTCGGGTTGAAGCGAGTTTTGAGGCGATTCTTGGGAGATTTCCAAGGGAAACATTGGGTTAAGTGTTCTTAACTCAATCTTGGTCAAATTACCCAAACTTATTTCTATTCTAGTACGTAATTGGTGATTTATGATGGAAAATTTGTGGGAAACCCTTAAGCTTAGATTTTAAGACTTGGAGATCAAACCGATGTCGGAATTCGATAAATTTCGTATGGTTGAACTCGTGAGGGGATAATGAACCCGTTGAGGTGAAAATTTCTAAATTTTGAGAAGTGGGGCTGGGGCTCGGGTTTTGCTAATTTCGGAAATTCTTAGTATTTACTTATTGTTTTCACGTGGGCTTTATTACCCCGGCATATTGTAACATATTAGTCCTAATTTTGGATAGATTCGACGCACGTGGAGGCCAATTCAAAGGGCAAAGGCGTCGCGGGCTAAGGATTTAGCCAGTTTGAGGTGAGTAGTGATTGTAAATGATGCTCTGAGGGTTTGAAAACCCGGATTGCACATCGTAGAGCTATATTGAGGTGAGGCACGCGCTCGAAGATGAGCGTGGGGTCGTTTACTACTGGAGATTGTGACTTGGTCCATCCCGATTGATGATTTTACTACATATTTAATTGAAACTTATTTGATATCATCATGATTTGGGCCGATTGCCATATTTGGGCTTCGCGCCGGTTAATTGAACCCTTCAGGGGTATTTATCACTGCTTCCTCACTGTTTTGATTCATTACTTGAACTCAATCATGTTGTTTTCCACTGTTTCACAACTCAATCACTTTTACTCAATTGTGAGATTTAAATGACATTTAAAAATGATGTAAAAGGGATCGGGTGGTACGCCTACCACGAGATATGATGTAAAAGGGATCGGGTGGTACGCCTACCACGAGATATAATGTAAAAGGGATCGGGTGGTACGCCTACCACGAGATATAATGGGATCGGGTGGTACGCCTACCACGAGATATAAAGGGATGGGGTGGCACGCCGCCACGAGATATGATATAGCGCTTGGGCCGTAAGGGGCCCCTCCCGGAGTCTGTACACCCCAAGTGAGCGCAGGGTACCCATTGTGATATGGAAATATAGCCCAGGGATGTTACAGTTGGTAACAATGGCAACTGGTAACCAGAGCTGAGGAGATTTTTAAATGATACTGAGCCCAGGGATGTTATAGTTGGTAACAATGGCAACTGGTAACCAGACTGGGAAGATTTTGCTTGATTTCTCACTGATTTATTGTTTTCAAATAATGTTTTACTGCTTTATTATGCATTGCCTTGTTCTTTACGTGTTTCCTTACTTTCAGTCATTATTTATATGTATTACTCACTGAGTTGGAAGTACTCACATTACTCCCTGCACCATGTGTGCAGATTCAGGCATTATTGATTCCGCTCCGAGGCATTGACTACGACTGTCAGAGCGGTGATTCAGAGACTACGAGGTAGTTATAGCGTCCGCAGCCCCGTATCTCTTTTATCTTGTTGTTTCCACTTTCTTCAAACAATTGTGCTAGAAATATTGTAATAGTAATCTTATTATTAGGATTTCATTAGTTGCTCATGACTTTGTGACACCCTGGTTTGGGCTGTTGTCAGGATGGTTAGCTATATGCTTCCGCAATTTGCTGTTATTAAAATATGTAAGTACTGTCATAACTGCTTAAATCGAGTTATAATTTGAATTGGCTGGCCTTGTCTTCACGAAAGGTGCCATCACGACTGGGTTTGGAATTTTGGGTCGTGACAATTATACTCATTCCTTCTCTATCAAATCAATTTTTCACTTCATTCATTATACACTAGGACTATTAGAAGATAATTCTTTAAAGATAACTCTTTTCCACTTTTGGCCAATTATGTTGGTTTAAGTTTTTTTAATCGTTCACTTTAAATAGTTTACTCTTGTACATAAGTTAAATTCTTTCAAGCATATTTTTAATTAATATTCATTTAGGCAATTTACACATATTCCACTTATTACTACATATTCTCTTATATCTTTATTTCTTTAGCAACTTCTTATACTTGTTCATTCATTTCAAAATAAATTCTTTCATATGTTATTCATTTAATTAAAAGTGCATGATATAGTATTTGTATATCACTTAACCTTGTCTTGTTTATTGTTATTGTTCCTTATTACATTTTATACTTTAGCCAAATACAAACGTTATCCCTCTTCACTTAACTCCTTCTTTAAAATACCAAATTCTCCTCTTTAGGTTTTGTACCCCGATTTTCAAATGTAAATTATTTCATACACTTTATTCATTTACCTTTTACTACATATGCATATAAACATAAATATTTTATTTTTTTTCTTGCCAAAATTAATTGTCCTTTATTTAATTTACTTTCTTAATTATCTTGTAAATGTTAAACCAACTATTTTTCTATCCTATTTATTACACAAAACTACTCAAAGGTGATTCTTTCCCGCTTATGGCCAATCACTTTAAAGTAATTTTTTCTTCTACTTTAGCCCATCACTCAAAATAGTTTATTTCTAGACATAAATCAAATTCTTCCAAGTGCATTCTATAACTACAATTCATCTAGTGAATTTACAAAAATACTTCACTTGTTACTACATATTCGCTTTGCATTTTGTCAATTTATAGAAAAATACAATTGTCACATACTTCATCCCCTTTTTGTATATAACTTATCATACATAGACATTTATCTTTCACCATGTGACATTCTTGTTCAATCACTCTTCATTCAAGCTACTTGACCGTTCTTTGTATATATCAAATTAATAATTCTCTTGAACCTTCCCTCATTTATTTGATTGAGTCCGCAGAACTCACATTTTGTAGGGATACCTAACATCTTCCCCTCGAGACAACTTGAACTCTTACCTGGAATCTCAACGGTTTCACATACCATAATCAAATGTATATTACATAGTGTAGCATATGTGTCCTAGTATACCTTAAATACTAGGTGGCGACTCTAAACTTTAACTACCTTGTGAGTACTATAAGTTGTAAATTATTTTGACTTGTACAAAAAAGGGTGCAACAGCATGCACATTAACCCCTAGCCTATACCACTGCACGCGCGTTAATATCACATCACAATAATAACTCGCATCATAAGCGCCCTTATATCACAACTTGCCAACAATCAACAATATCAATGTTTCCACAACAATAGCCCATGGCTCCACCACAACGTGTACAAGAATATCAACAATAACAATGAATGTAAAATTCTCAACAAGAAAGATATCTCAACAATTATCAACTTCGCCTCAAAGTGATACGGCTTTCACAACTTCAAAGCCAATAATTTAACAATGAAAAAGATAATGTGTAACCACGAACTAAATACAAATAACTCACAATGGAATAGATAACATGACTTCAGATAAGAATAATAGCAACGAAAGAGATAACTTGTAACAAATAATGATAATCAACAAAAAGAGATAACACGTACAATGACTTCAAGTAATGGTAAGCAACAATGAAAGAGATAACATGTAACAATAAAAGGGGCAACAAGTTCAACAAAAGCAAGAGAGCAATTTATCAAGTAGGATGTAGAACAAGTGTTAAACAAGCCATTTGAGGCATGTAAGGATAGAATAACACAAGTAAGAATAGATTGACTATAAGAATTTAGAACATGATATGACATTTCAATTAAAGCATGGAAAGAGTCTAAGTAGCCTAAACCGGTAAAATACCACGTACAACACGTGTACCCACTCGTCACCTTGCTTACACGGCTTTCACATAGCACAAAAGACACAATCGATCCCAAATCCTAAGGGTAGTTCCCTCACACAAAGTTAGACAAGATACTTACCTCAACTAGGCCAATTCAATTCTCGGAAATAGCTTTTCTCCGAAAATTCACCTCCACAAAGCTCAAATCTAACCAAAATCGACTTAATATTATCAAACAATGCAAGGAAAATCAATTACAATAGATAAAGTCATGATCTTTACACTTTTTTCAAAAAGTCAACCCGGGGCCACTTGGTCAAAACCCGGGTCCAATGACAGATTCCGACTACCCATGACCCCACGAGTTCATATATGTGATTAGTTTTAAAGTTCGAGTCCAAATCGACTCTCAAAACTCAAATTCTTATTTTTCAAAAACTTGCAAGGTTTCACAATATTTTTTTACTTTGATTTATATGATTTTGATGTTAAAATCTAAGATATGTTGATGGAATATGATTAGAAATAGACTAAAATCACTTACCTAAAATTTGTAGATGAAAATCCCCTCTCCAAATCGCCTCCTACCGAGTATAGGGTTCCAAAATGAGAGAATATAAGATGAAATCCCCGCTTCTAACCCTTATGTTCAGTTGTAGTTATCACAATTGCGAGATATTTCGCACTTGTGAAGAAAGTCTTGCAATTGCGGCATAGACATAGTGTCACGACCCGGACTTCCCACCCTCGGGAGTCGTGATGGTGGGAAGAAAGTCTTGCAATTGCAGCAATTGCGGCATAGACATAGTTTATTTGTGTCACTTAGTACAATATAACCTATACTAGTTTGATACATCAACTAAATTCTTCTAACTAAGCTAACAAAAATTTAAAACAAGAAGCTAGCTAAAAACAACATTAACATTGGGTTGCGTCCCAACAAGCGCCTGATTTAACATTGCGGCACGACTCACTTTTTCTGACTCATTCTTCTGTAAATGTGATTTTAGATTTATCCCGATTGAACACTCCTCCCCAATAATGCTTCACACGTTGTCCGTTCACCAAGAACTTTCTTTCACTGTTAAAAGCTCTTAATTCAATTGCTCCGTAGGGCGTAACTCGCACTACTTCAAACGGCCCCGACCATCTCGATTTAAGCTTTCCGGGAAAAAGCCTCAATCTTGAATTGAATAACAATACTTGCTGGCCTGGTTCGAAATAGCGTGGTTGAATATGCTTGTCATGCCATCTCTTTGTCTTTTCCTTGTATAACTTGGCATTCTCGTATGCGTGTAGCCGGAACTCCTCTAATTCATTTAGTTGCAGTAGTCGCTTTTCCCCCGCATCTCCACCATTTTTTTTTTTTTGAAGAAACAATCTTATCCACATTAACTATTAAAACGAAATCATCAAGTTAGAAACGCAATATTCATGGCTAATCACAACCCCAGAACAAGGGGTGATTAGCCACTCATGTTCAACAAAACCAAATAA
>MCJB01052426.1:0-16873 GCA_002018475.1 Nicotiana obtusifolia | reverse complement strand
CCCCCATTTCCATCTTCTAAACGAAACCCCTGCTCTTCTAACCTAAACCTAGCCGCCCCAGGATTCTCTAAAAAATCATGGCTTCTCTCCTTCAGATCACCCACCAAAAATCACACATGAACAACAATCGACCCCTTCTCACCCCAAAATTACACTCCACTTCAACCGAAATCCCTAAAAAGCAGTCTGATTCTTAAGACAAAAAAGTCAGAAACTCTAAAATTCAAAATTGAAACTTTTGGAAGCCGATTTGAGTGTGAATGAACTTTAGCCGTGTGTTCTTAACAAGAACACACGGTTAAAGTCAATTTTTACTTGAAAAATCATATTTTTAGATGTTTAAGTCGAGGTATTATCCTTCTCCTTTCATTTTTTAGTACTTGTTATTCATTTAATCACTTGTTTGTATGTGTCGTGCATCTTCTACACCTTTCTATAATTTTCCGTTTTGATTTCGTTGTTTCGGGTCAAAATTATTTTTTTGTGTTACTGGTCTTGTTCCTCGTTTGGGCTCGAGTCATTAAGACTCTATGAAAAACAGGGCTTCTAAAATTGAAGCCCAAAGGGAAAGGTCCCTTTGTTTGGTTTGTTATCTTAGCCGGGTCAACTTGACCCGAAATTTGTAAAAGGTAAAAATCAGAAAAGGTTCATTTTTGTTAAAAATCAATAGAATACTCTAGAAGGCCCTTAGTGTCAATCTTAAACAAGTAAATAAGGAAACTTTAGGGGTTGAATAGGAAGTAATCAAAGGTGATAACAGAAATCTGTTACACAGATTCTGTTATCACAGTCACGCACATGCAAAGAAGAGTCTGTTAGGGGAGAGAGTACTATCGTGTGAGGAATTTTGCTGATAACAGAAAATCTAAGAATATTCTGATTGTTGGGATATAAAAAGGGGGGCAGAGTTAGTTTTAGGGGAGGGGAGAAATAATTATTCACTCAACAGCCATAAAAAAAACATTCTCTAAAATCTCCTTTTCTCCAGTTTCTACATTGAGTGTATAAAACTGTTAGCTGATTGTTTATCTGTCTCGGCGTTGTCGAATTTACTTGGTATTCGATTTTAAAGAGTGAATCGAGTGGAGAGCTGCTGTTTTCAGTGTTGCTGCTATTCTACTGGATTACCGGCTTTTACTTTAGGATTTGTTTATTGACTACATAGGTATGTTCAAATACTTTCACAATTTCGAATTGGAATTATGAATTGAGTTAAAATATTATCGCTTAGTTCTGTAAATTTGACATGTTCAATCATTGAAAAGGGACTGATTTTTGTTAGTAAACTACTTATTAGTAATCTGTTGTACTAGTCTGATAAACGAAGTTTGAATCGATTTCTTTTCTCATATTGCCGAATCTGTCCATTCATCATTAGTGATAATACTCATTGATGTTGTTCTTGGCTGCAACTTTGATTGAAGCTATTTTTGGACTGTTTAGTAGTTTTCAATATTAATTCTATTTAAATCATGTTAGTGATACTTCTTTCGATTGTTGAATTAACTGATTGAACAGTTATTTATTATTTTTAAGTTAATTACAGTAGAAAAACAGAAAGCATGATTAGAGGTCACTGTATTATGCTGGAATTAAGCAATATTTCGTTAAAACTTTAAGACTGCATGAGCTATTTCTGTAATAGTTTGGTACACAGTTCGTAATCACGTAACTAAAATTATAGTTGATAGCAAGGATTTGTCACTAATCTTTTCTTATAAATATGTAAGTAGCATAGAATCATGGCTATTTCTGAAATTAATGTGAAGTTCAAATCTGGTTAGTTTTGAGACTGATGCTGAAATTTAGGACATGGCTTGTTGTTCTGGAAATATTGCTAAAATTAAAAAATGTGGCTGTCTCCTGCAAACCAGTGCTGGAATTCAGAATATAATTTTGTTATGGAATTAGTGGCTATATTTGCAGATGGGTTTATGCTGAATAATTTGTATAGGGCCTGATCTATTGTTCACTGGAAACAAATGGGATGGCTGCTGATATGAATGTTTAATAGTATGTGGTGTTGACAAGTTCCGTTAAATTAATAGAGGTGAGCCATACAATTAACGACGATCACTTATGGCCCTCTCAATAATTAAATACAAGTTTTAAACAATTAAGCCTTAACGCTTTAAACCTTCGTAGTTTGCTTAAGGCGCGATTAACAACATTGCGACTATGGGTTCGGATCCCGTGACATAGTAACAACGCTAATTTCGAGGGTGTCTTTTAGGTGACTCGATTCTAGTAAAACTCAAATAATAAAAATGTTCAAATAATTTGAGGCGTGTCATGCCAAACAAAATCTACTAATACATGGCCCTCACTAATCAAATACTTAGAAAAGTGAGGTGCGCTGTTTAGTGAATTTCATAGCCCTCAAAAAACTATAAACGTTTTCTTTAGGTACGTTATTCTAATAATTTAATTCCCTAAACTCGGGTGCACATTTATGTGACCCAAATCCAAAATCTCAATATTTAATTAAAATGTATTATGAATTACAGGTGCATTTATGTGACTTTGGTTCGTGACATATTTTAATTAATGTTGCAATTCTCTAATAATTATATAAAAGCGGTTAAAAGTTAAATCTACCATAGGCTAGAAGTTTGTATTATAATTAGATAATAAGTCGATTATAACAACTGCGCGACCATGCTAGAACCACGGAATCCGAGGGTGCCTAGCACCTTCCCCCAGGTTAACAGAATTTCTTACCTAGAATTTCTGGTTCGCACACTTCGTTAAGAAAGTCGAAATTTTTCCTCGATTTGGGATAAAAACCGGTGACTTGGGACACCAATCTAAAATTCCAAGTGGCGGCTGTAAAAATAAATTAAATAATTCCATTTCGAATAATGTCAGTTAAATTGGAAAAACTCTTTTATATACTCCTCGGGGGTATACTAAAAAGAGGTGTGGCAGCTCTGGCGGCTCTGCTAGGGATAAAACCCAGAATCTCTGGTTCAGGGTTCAAGAAATCGAGCTTAAAATGATTGTCATGTTCGGCTTTTATTTGATTTTATTACCTGTTATGCCTAATGTGCTAAATGTCGCTTTCACCGCTTTGATATTATTTGAACTGTTTATAATACTGTTTTGGACCTTTCTTTTCTCATCTTCGGGGATGTGCACGCTAGCCGTGACTCCCTATTCTGTTAGTGTCTTACCTTAAATAAGAAAGAGGCCGGATAAGTTACAAAGCCGGGTGGCCTTTTGGTGCCCTGTACGTAGCCCCCTCCTCGGTTCGAGTTGTCCGCTCGGGTTCATGAGTCTAGAACAATGCCCAGGTTTCAGCTTAGAATAACATAACATCATGTCGAATACCTATTAGGAACATTTATTTGCATCATGTGCATTTAACTTAGGGGACTCAATACAAGGGTTGGGTCCGTCTAGAACAGGTGACCTTGAAATTAAAGACCATCCTGATGCATAATTTACATGCTACTTGTGCATTATTTTGCCTCGGTTTGCGTGTTGACCGGCTATTAGAATAAAATTAAAAAAATTAAAAAACAAAATAATGAAAGGCGAGGTATGAAAATTGAGGGTCGCTACACATTTTTTCAAAAAACTTGGTGTCCAAGACAAGTTGAAACTCTGCCGAATTTCCGAAAAAAATAATAATAATAAAAAATAATTTCTGAAAAAAAAAACAAACAGAAATCTGATTTTTCAATTAAAAAAATTTCTGGAAAAAACAAACAGAAAATCTGATTTTTTCAAAATGGAAAATTTGAAAAAAAAAAGGGGTGTATATATATATATATATATATATATATATATTATATGATATTTTCTTGCTTTTTCTAAGTCTTCTTTTCTTGCTTTTATAAATAAAATGAAAGTTCCAAGTTATTTTGCTTTAAAAGACTCAAAATACTTTCGTTCGTGCTTTTTGATAATAAATCTTAGTAGTTTGAGGCAATTAAAATTTTTTCTTTCTTCCTTGAAAAAAATAAAACAGAAGTCAAACAAAACCTATTTCTTTTGAAAATTCCTAAAGTAGCCAAAAAAAAAATTTGGAAGGCTGGTTTTGCAAAAATGATTATCTATTTCACTTTTGGCTACTTAGCAAGCACAGCCTAAAATCTTCCCATTTGAAGTGCTGAAGGGCCATATTTGCAAAAGTAGCCGTTTAATTAAATATGTGCAAGATCGACCTTTTTGTTTGATAATTCACTGTTTTTTTTTCAATCACCTTAACTTAAATGTGCAGAACGAGCACGAATCTAAAAATGGAGATACTGACTAAGATTCCGTTAGATCTGCACATGTGGTGGAAGGATTTGAGTGGATCGGGGCAAAACACGGTTCAACGGTAATTGGGCGGTCTCCCAGATTTTCTAACAATTAGGCCTAGGGGAGACCTCATAAAGGCCTTAGTCACATTTTGGGACTCGGTCCACAATATCTTCCATTTTCAGACTTTGAGTTAACACCAACCTTGGAGGAGATGACTAGTATATCGGGAAAGATGAAGTTCCATTGAGGCATGGGTATCGGATTGCTCCAAGAGCCGTTACGCCGTATAAATTCCTAGACATGCTGAAAATAAGTAGAGGGGTCCAAAACCCAGATCTGGCAAACGGATTTTCTACCTTGCAATTTGTTTATCAATGGTACGGTCATGTAGGGTGCTTTAACGGTCTAGAAAGAAAAACCTGTAGTGAAGGAAACCGATTGAAATGGGAAGAACACAGGTGTTTCACTTTCATGGTAGCATTTCTGGGTCTCTTAGTGTTCCCCAGAAGGGACGGACACATTGATATCCGGATAGCCGGAGTTGTCAGCACATTGTTCACTCAGGCCAAGAGTGTCCTTGCGCCCATGATCGTATCTGAGATTTTCCGAGCCCTCACAGCCTGTAAGGTCGGAGGAAACTTTTTCGAAGGGTGCAACCTTCTGTTGCAAATATGGATGGTTGAGCATCTATGTCGGCGTCCTCGGTACATGAGATACACATCGACAGAAAGGAGCTGCATAGTAGAATTGCACGCCAGGGTTGAAGTTGTTAGTCAGCCCGAAGGGGTCACAAAATGGATATCCGGTCTCCGTTCTATCACTGCGGAGCAAATAGAATGGACGCTCGGTTGTTCTCCAGTCGACGAAATCCTATATATGCTGGCTACTGGGCCTTATTTTCTCTTAATGGGTCTTAGAAGCATCCAACCCTATGGACCATGCCAGGTCTTGAGACAATTGGGAAGATGCCAAATGGTACCCATGGATGAAGATCTCAGCCGTCATGCAATTAGAATTAATGCCGAGGGACAGTTCCCCGGAAAAGTAGTTCGTCAGATATGGAGCGAATGTCAATACCTACCGGTGGACACTTGTGTTCGGGACATGTCTCGAGGCGAAGTTCCCCTGGTTATCTAGCCTGGTACAAGAAAGACACCGAGCCAAGACGACCAGCCAAAAGACCCCACCTCCAAGAGTTTGTTGAAGAGTCACAAGCCCAATGGGACTGGTTGGCCAAAGAAAATGAATATAGGGCCACCATAAGTAAACTAGAACAACAAGTCAGGGATCTTCAGTTCGAGAAAGGTTTGCAAGCGGCAACAGACGAAGGAGAAAAGAAGAAACTGACTCAGGAAAACGAAGCCCTCAAGGCTCAAATTCAACAGATGAAAATGGCTTCCAGAAATCAAGAAAGAAGCAAGGTAGAAGGAAAGCTTATCAGCAGCTTGAGGAAGAAAGTTTTAGAATATCACGACAGTCTAGAAAAATCTGAGGCAAAACAGGAAAAAATTAGAAAATAATTGGCAGAAAATGCCGAATGGCGTGCACAGTTTGTCCGGCAAATAAAAAGAAGATATGAAGGAACAATCGTCGACCTGAAAAGAAAGATATCCAGTCTTGAAAATGAAGCAGAGAAACAGGCCCGGAACTTTAAAATAGACAGAGAACATTGTTATGATCTAATGGCCCAGATGGAATACGATTTGCAACAGATACAAGATCAGAACCGCTGTGACATTCAGGTGCTGAAAGCCCGGGAACGGCAAATAGGGCGTCTACTTCAAGAGAAGGGTATTATCCGAGAGAAGGTCAGGGCAATTGCCGAATATATTGTTGCGAAATGCCAAGCATGCGAAGATATGTCTCAAACCACTTTCTTTGCCGCAGTAATGATATTCGTTCGCCAGATAATGAGCGATCTAGAGCAGCTCCAAGGGGATCTTGCACAGAGACCCGTGGCGAGACCGAACGATGTCCCACGAGCTCCAGGAACTGAAGCTTTAATGTATTCCTGATTTTTGCAATATGTATTTTCTTTTTTTGTTTTGAGAATTGTTTCAAGTCTGTTGTAGTTCTTCTTTAAAGATTGAGTCTATAACAGAAATGTTTTATTAATGGAAATTGAAAGTTTACAAAATTGTTTCTCTATTTTCATTTATTTCTTCAGAATTATGTAGTATCTAATTGTTATTTAAAAAAAAAAAGAATAGAAGGGAAATAAAAGTGAGAATTAGAAAGCAAAAGAAAAGAAATAGGCAAAGTCGGAATGGAACACGCAACTGTCGTGATTCACATAAGAATCCACTTAACTGCTTAGGTGTATCACACCCCAATGTGCGATTATCTATCTGTTATTTGCCCTGAACTAACCCCTTCGCTGTTGAGTATCGGTTTTGCTACTTCGGTGATTGGTTTTGTGGAAATCTGGCATCTCATCCATACTTCACAAGGTCGAAGGAAAGTGTTGAAATGGCGTCTGAGATAACATTGACAACCATTCCTATCACAGAGGAAAACCTAATTACAGGCATATTGGTTCCGGAATTGGCAGCTGCCGAAGAGAACAGACTATCACGTCTCCGCATGATGGAGATGTGGGATGCTTGGACGAATGGAAAGGAATCACCAAGCGCAATTCCAGGATTTCCTTAACTATTTCCCAGGGCTAGCGGGACTACCAACATCCCGATAAGTTACCCATTAGGATATCCCAACATAACTGCCAATTTTGTGGGAACGCCCTCTGAAGATCACCCCCAGGCATCAAACGCCGATGCGGCATCAAATATATTCACTGCACCACCTTATGCAGCCACAACGCAACCTGTTTTGCCCCGGCCAAGTTTCAATCCTTCACCTTTTTCATATCAGGCACAACCTTTTCCAGTTGAATCAGCTCCGTTTGCCACAATGGCTTACCATCAAGTGCCCAGATATGAGTTTGCTCCAGGACAGGAAACAAGTATAAAGAATCCCGAGCAAGATGAGATGGCAAGAAAATGAGGAGTCTTGAACAAAGCCTTAAGAACATCCAAGGTCTAAGTGGACAGAAAAGCGTATCATATGCAGACCTATGTATATTCCTTCATGTGCATTTGCTAGCAGGTTTTAAAACCCCGAAGTTCGAAAAGTACGAAAGGGCACGAGGATCCTATTGCTCATCTCAAAAGGTACTGCAACCAGTTAAGAAAAGCGGGTGGAAAAGAGGAGCTCCTTATGGCCTATTTCGGGGAAAGTTTAGTAGGTATCGTTTCTGAATGGTATATGGACTAGGAAATGTCCAGATGGCACATTTGGGATGATTTGGTTAGAGATTTCGTCCGACTGTTCTAATACAATATCGATATTGCACCAGACCGAAAATCCTTAGCCAATTTGAAGAAGAAACCTACTGAAAGTTTCAGAGAATATGCTGTCAAATGGCGTGAACAGGCGTCGAGGGTAAAACCTCCTATGGACGAGGCTGAAATGGTCATGGTTTTTCTGCAAGCACAAGAGGCTGACTATTATCAAAATATGATGTCAGCGATGGGGAAGCCATTCGCTGAAGCCATAAAGATCGGCAAAATGGTAGAAAATGGCCTACAAATAGGACGGATTTTAAGCCAATCCGTAATTAGAGCCGCCTCACAAGCCATTCAAGGCGGGTCTGGAGGTTACCAACAGGAAAAAGAAAGAGGAATCATCAATGGCTGCCTCAGGTACAAGAAAGCCTCGGCCACCTAGGCCTCTCTTCTCTGGACGGGCCCCACAACACTACTACCCCCACCAGGACATAGCTTATGCCCATCCGCCATACGCAGTCATGAATGCCCAGCCATACGGCAGGCCTCAACAACCATTCAATCAAAACAGAGCTCCACCTCCTAGAAATCAGCCTCCATACCAAACCTACTATAATCCTCGACCCCAACAAAATAATTTCCGTGCTCGAGAGCCACCAAGGAAAAATTTCACACCCATTGGGGAGTCTTATTCAAGCTTGTTTTCGAAATTGGTCCAAATGGGTCTGCTTCAACCTGTTCCCCCGAATAGGCAAAGCAGAATCGCGCTCGTATTAAAGAGGCACCCGATGTGCATACCACTCCGGGGCCGAAGGGCACGATATAGAAAACTGCTGGACACTGAAAGGGCAGTGGAAGACTTGATCGAACAGAAAAGAATAGTGCTAAAGGATGAGGACGTCCCCAATGTAACTAATAATCCACTACCGGCTCACTACAACGGGCCGGTTATTGGAATGATTTGTGAGGACAAAGAGTTCGACCCGGCTTTGAAGGCTATCATATCCATAGCCGACACAGAAATAAAATCAAAAGCTATCCCAAAACAGGACAACACATAGAAGAAAAGAAAAAATGTTCCTCCAAAGGTGGAAGAAAAGTCAAAGGCTGAAATCAGGTCATCGCCATCCAAAGATGTTGTTCTCTACATCCCTCGAGGGCATCAAAAAGAGCAGAAGCCATTTTGAGTTAAATAGACAAAAAACTCAAATGTATGTGCCAAAAGGAACCTATGTGGTTCGGGGACCAGTATGTCCACCAAGGCTGAATGAGCCTGTGGTCATCGGTCGCGTGCCACAAAGGCCCCTGACGGATCCCACTGCCGTGCCATGGAATTACAACAAGATAGTGGTAACATACGAGGGTAAAGAAATCTTGGGAGAAAGTCAGGAAGACAAACCGGTTGAAAAATATCTCAATTTAATGGAAGTAAACAATGCTACCAAGAAACGCTTCTCGTCTAAAAAACCAGTAAGTCCTGAGGAGGCAGAGGCATTCTTTCAAAAGATGAAAATAGCAGATTACGAAATTATCGATCAACTCCAGCAATCCCCCGATCAGGTTTCTCTTCTGTCACTATTAATGAGCTCAGCTAAGCATCAGAGGGTCTTGCTCAAAACCCTCAATGAAGCCTATGTCCCTGTTGAAACTACAATAGAGCAGCTGGAAAGAATGGCCGAAAGGTTTTTTATAACCCACCAAGTTTCTTTCCGGAAAAATGATTTACCCCCGGAGGGGGTTGCCCACAACAAAGCCCTTCATCTAACAGTCAAATGTGAAGGGTACTATGTGAAGAGAGTCATGGTAGGCGGAGGCTCTGGGGTAGATATTTGGCCACTTTCAACTCTGCAGTGCATGAAAATATGCACAAAAAAAATCAGGCATAATGATGTATGCGTACGCGCCTTCGACGGCTTAAAGAGGGATACCATTGGAGAGATCGATTTGATTATGACTATCGGACGGGTCGATTTCGAAATAACCTTCCAAGTTCTGGACATAGAAACCTCCTACAATTTTCTTTTAGGACGTCCATGGATCCATGCAGCAGGGGTTGTACCCTCTCCATCAAATGGTCAAATTCGAACACGAAAATCAGGAGATCGTGGTCCACGGAGAAGACGAACAGTCAATCTATCAGGATCCATCGGTCCCATGCCTTGAGGCAAAAGAGGGAAGCGAGCATATAATCTACCAAACTTTCAAAATCGTTGTTGCAGACCAGTATGAGGAAGGAAACCCTTGCCCTCAACCCTTTCTTTCAAATGCATCAATGATGGTGGCCAAGGAAATGATCAGACACGGCTACCAACCTGGAAAAGGGATCGGGAGATCACTGCAAGGAACAGCTGAGCCTATCGCCTCGACTGCTGGCGAGGGATTCTTCGGGTTAGGTTTTCGGCCCACGCCAGCTGATTTCAAGTAGGAAAAGAAGAGGAAAATGATGGCTGGGTATTGACTAAGCCAATCCTGCCCTTATACAAAACATTCGTCAAGCCTAAGTATGTTGACGAGGAGGAAGATGAAGCCTTTACAGCTGAAGAAATTGAGGAATTTTGTGGGGCTTTGAAGCAAATGTTATATGAAACCCACATGGTTCAGGAAGGGGAAGGCTCAAGCACCCTGAGGTGCTGTACATGGGGCCCGACGCCAAATTACAAAATTGGAAAGCTACGCCTTTCCCAATCAGGCGGGAGTCCCGATAGACTCGTGTTGCCACTTTTTCTGCATCACGAGTTATCTCAAGGTGTAACTCGGATGTTTCTTTTTAGTTTCTCGTCTTTTAAATTCCAAATGTAAACCATGTTATCTTAAAATTCAATGAAATGAAAATCAATATTTCATCATTCATCTCTTCTGATTCTGTTATTTTACTTTTCTTTCTTCTTTTCAGTTCTAGTAATGCGGCTTTAAATAACATGACATGCTTGCGGACTTTATGCCCAGATCTAAATGCGTTGTCTAATTGTGATGTAATGAATCAAGAATCAGAATATAATAAAGAAGAAGCTTTTAATGAAATTAACCGAGAAGTGGAATAATTCGAGAATAAACCTAAGCCAAATCTAAATGATACCGAGCCGGTTAATTTGGGTAGTTCTGAAGAAATCTGAGAAACCAAGATAAGCATTCACACAGATGAAAAAACTCAAGATGCACTAATCCAACTCTTGTTTGAGTTCAAAGATGTGTTTTCTTGGTCATATGACGATATGCCAGGACTCAGTGTTGACATGGTGGTTCATAATTTCCAACATACCCTGATTGTCCCCCTGTTCAGCAAAAGCAGAGAAAGTTCAAAATTGATATCAGCGACAAGATCAAAGAAGAGATCACAAAGCAGCTGAAAGCAGGAGTGATTCGGGTAGTTCATTACACCACGTGGCTAGCCAATGTAGTCCCAGTACCAAAGAAAGACGGGAACACCCGAGTGTGTGTGGACTACAGAGATTTGAATAAAGCAAGTCCAAGGACAACTTCCCTTTGCCAAACATCCATATTCTGGTTGACAATTGTGCCAAACATGAGATACAATTCTTTGTGGATTGTTATGCAGGATACCATCAAGTGTTGATTGACATAGAAGAGGCTGAAAAGACAGCATTCACCACACCTTGGGGCACATACTGTTACAGAGTTAGCCATTTGGACTGAAAAACGCCGGGGCAACATATATGAGGGCCATAACTGCCATTTTTCACGACATGATGCATCGGGAAATAGAAGTGTATGTGGACGATGTGATCATCAAATCTAAAAATAAAGAGGATCATGTACAAGATTTGAGAAAGTTCTTCGAGAGGCTGCACAAGTACGATTTAAAGCTGAACCCAGCCAAATGTGCGTTCGGAGTTCCATCTGGAAAGATCTTGGGTTTCATAGTTAGTCGAAGGGGTATTGAGCTAGACCTAACAAAGATAAAGTCTATTCGAGATTTACCCCCTCCCAAAACCAAGAAAGATGTCATGAGTCTTTTGGGAAGATTGAATTATATCAGCTGGTTCATTGCTCAGTTAACATCCACATGTGAACCCATATTCTGGTTGTTAAAGAAAGATGCGGCCATCGAATGGACGGACAAATGCCAAGGAGCTTTTGATAAAATCAAAACGTACCTGTCGAATCCGCCAGTGTTGGTCCCACCTGAACTAGGGAGACCTCTATTCTTGTATCTGACAGTCCTGGAAAATTCTTTCGGCTGTGTCCTCGGGCAACATGATGTGGCCGGAAGGAAAGAACAGGCCATCTACTACCTGAGTAAGAAATTCACCAGCTATGAAGCCAAGTATACTCTGCTGGAAAGAACTTGCTGTGCTTTAACTTGGATCGCTCAGAAGTTGAGGCATTACTTGCAAGCATACACCACATACCTCATAACTAGGCTGGATCCTCTAAAATACATATTCCAGAAGCCGATGCCCACTGGGAGGTTAGCAAAGTGGCAGATACTGCTCACAGAATTTGACATAGTCTATGTCACCCGCACAGCGATGAAAGCCCAGGCGTTAGCAGACCATCTAGCTGAAAACCCTTTTGATGATGAATATCAGCCCTTGAACACTTACTTCCTGGACGAGGAAGTAAATTCAATTGAGGTAATATCCGAAGACACCAATACTTGGAAAATGTTCTTCAATGGAGAAGTAAATGCAAAAGGTGTTGGGATTGGGGCAATCCTGATTTTGCCTGATGGCCACCATTATCCGGCCACAGCCAGGCTTCGGTTTTTCTGGGTATGAATATGGCGATCGCCAAGATGTTGAGCACTTATTAATCATGGGGAACTCAGATCTGATTATCCGACAAGCCCAAGGAGAATGGGAAACCCGAGACATCAAGCTTATTCCATATAGACAACATGTGGAGGATCTGAGCAAACGATTCGAATCAATAAAGTTCAGATACATCCCACGTTGTCACAACGAATTAGCTGATGCACTGGCTACTCTGTCCTCGATGCTGCCATACCCAGGCAATGCCCTCATTGATCCTCTGGAGATCCAGATCCGCGAAAGGCATGGTTATTGTAACATGGTTGAAGCAGAAACAAGTGTTCAACCATGGTATCATGACATTATGAGGTTTCTGAAAACTAAGAATACCCGGATCAAGCTAGTGGAGATCAAAAGAGAACCATCAGACGACAGGAAAGCGGTTTCTTTTTAAGTGGTAATATCCTATACAAAAGGACCCCGGACCTCAATCTGTTAAGATGCGTTGATGACGAGGAGGCTGGAAAAATCATGTGCGAAGTGCATGCAGGAGTTTGCGGACCCCACATGAACGGGTATGTTTTGGCAAAGAACATCCTCCGAGCGGGCTATTACTGGTTGACCATGGAAAATGACTGTTTCAGATACATTCGGAAATGCCATCAGTGTCAGGTGCATAGTGATTCGATTCATGCACCTCCCATAGAATTACATCCCATGTCGTCACCTTGGCCATTTGTTGCCTGGGGCATGGATGTCATAGGGCCTGTCGAGCCAAAAGCCTCAAATGGGCACAGATTCATATTGGTAACCATCAACTACTTCACGAAATGGGTTGAAGCAATCACCCTCAAATCTGTTACCAAGAAAGCTATGGTGGATTTCGTGCATTCCAATCTTATATGCCGTTTGGACATCCCCGCAACCATCATCACAGATGATGCTGCAAATCTAAGTAGTCATTTGATGAGTGAAATATGCTCAAAATAACACATAGGAACTCTGCTCCATATTGGCCCAAAGCCAATGGTGCCATAGAAGCAGCAAACAAAAACATCAAGAAGATTTTGAGGAAGATGATTCAATGTTCCAGGCAATGGCATGAAAAGTTGTCGTTTGAATTGTTGGGGTACCGCACCACTGTGCGCACATCAATTGGAGCAACTCCATATCTTTTGGTTTACGGCACTGAAGCCGTGATACAAGCGGAAGTTGAAATTCCTTCCCTACCGGATTATTGTCGAAGCTGAAATTGAAGATAGCGAGTGGGTCAAAACCCGCCTGGAACAGCTAATCCTGATCGATGAAAAGCGGATGGCCACAGTCTGCCATGGGAAATTATATCAGCAAAGAATGGCTCGTGCTTACAACAAGAAAGTACGACCTAGAAAGTTTGAAGTGGGGCAACTCATTTTAAGACGAATTCTTCCCCATCATCTGGAAGCAAAAGGAAAGTTTGCCCCTAATTGGAAAGGCCCTTACATCATCAGAAAGATATTGCTGAGAGGAGCACTGTACTTGGGAGACATTGAAGGAAATGATCCCGAAACAGCAGTGAATGCAGATGCAGTCAAAAGGTATTACGTGTAATCTTTCTGATTGGGATGACGAAGGCTTTCATTTTCGCTACCCTAAACACTCCAATCATTTGCTAACCCATTGAGCCGATTATCCTTCTTTGATCACCATCTTTGGAACTCGAAAGCATCAATGCAAAGTTAGTTGGAAAAAAAAAAGAAGAAAAAAGAAAAAAGAAAAGAAAAGAAAAAGACAAAAAAAAGAATAAAAAAAAAAGAAAAAAATCCAAAACTAACGTAGCCTGAACTACGTCTGACTTGATTCCGAAAGGATACGTAGGCAGCCTCTCCCTGAGGTTCAGTTACACCAAAAAAAAACCTAAATTTCCCCAAAATGAAACTGGGGAAGATGCTATAACAGTTTGGCGGTGTTCGCCTGAAATGTTCCAAAGTCGTAATTCAATCAAACTCTCTTTTATCAAATCCCGTTCAAGTCCTTTAGATCAATTGGTGAAAGGTTTCCAAAATCAGAAAATGCATTCAAAATGAGAGAAATAAAATGAGAGAGTCTTACTGGTGAAAGCCCACACGGGCACCGTAAGGCGACGTGAGCAGAGAAATTGAAAATGAGAGAGCCTTGTTAGTGAAAACTCGCAAAGAGCACTACCAGGCGACGGTAAGAAGAGAAATGAGAGAGGTCAATTGGTGAAAACCTGCAAAGGGCACCATTGATCGAAAAGCGGGAATCCTGGCCACTATTGGCACTGAAAGAGTACTAGCAAGGTTTCTCGGTTTCAGAATACGGATTATGATAGGTTCGTGAGAAAGTTGGATAGTTGCGCAGATCGGGCACCCAGTCCAAGAAGCATGTCATGCCTATGTGAAGTCTGCATACACCCCAGATAAGTCCTTCTCTCTTCCCCGTAAGGGACACTTTTCTAAATTCATTCTCTTGCTTTGCTTTTCTTTGAATCCTTTTCGGTTTAATTCTGCTTCTGAAACTAATACAAAGAAAAGATGTCAAGACTGATTTTACAGGGTCCCTCTTAATAAAAGCCAGATCCGAAAGAAATACCAGTCTCAGCGAGTGCATCGAGTCGACCCCGACTGGCCGTGATGGATGATGCTCCGAAACCCCAAAGTTGTGAAAAATAGGAAGAAAGCCAAAAGAAAAACCACAGAGACAAGAAAAGGTCAGAGGACAAAACCCCATATGGGCAAGTTGTCACAACAAATTTACAAAATTGGGTCCCTCGGTTCAAGAAAGAAATCAACTTCCAGAAAATCAAGCAAGAAGCAGAGGTTCTTGCCAAAGTTAGGCCGGGATCGAGTGATCAAAATCATCAAGGCCGCAAAACCAATCACCATTTCAAACTAACAATTGCTCTTTGTTTGAAAAAAGGAAATTGGTGCAATCCAAAGTAGCCTTACAAGATGTAGGTGTAACCAAAAGGAAACTGCACAAAGGCCAAAACAGCTTTAAACATTAGTCATAGGGAAGTCTCCTCCAAACTCTCTCTTGCATTATTTTAGATGTCTTTGGCATAACCCAAAGACTCCTTATTTTCTGTCATCCTCGGCATAACCAGTGGATATTTTTGGCATAACCTAAAGGTCTTTCCTTTATCCCCGGCATAACCCTGGATCCCTTTTGGCATAACCCAAAGGTATTTTCTTTCATCCCCAGCATAACTCGTGGATCCCTTTGGCATAACCCAAAGGTCTTTCCTTCATCCCCGGCATAAGCCGTGGATCCCCTTTGGCATAACCCAAAGGTATTTCCCTTCATCCCCGGTATAACCCCTGGATCCCTTTGGCATAACCCAAAGGTCTTAACCTTCATCCTCGGCATAACCCGTGGATACCTTTGGCATAACCCGAAGGTCTTGATCTTCATCCTCGGCATAACCAGTGGATCCCTTTGGTATAAACCAAAGGTCTTTTCCTTCATCCCCGGCATAACCCGTGGACCTCATTGGCATAACCCAAAGATCTTTGTTTTTCATTTTCCCCGGCATAACCCGTGGATTCCCCGGCATAACCTGTGGATCCCCGGCATAACCCAAAGACTTTGTTTTTCTTTTATCCTCGGCATAACCCGTGGACCTCTTTGGCATAACCCAAAGATCTTTGTTTCCCTTTTCCCCAACATAACCCGTAGACTCCCCGGCATAACCCGAGGACCTCTTTGGCATAACCCAAAGACCTGTATCTTCTGTTATCCCCGGCATAACCCGTGGACCCCTTGGCATAAACCAAGGACCTTTTTTTTTTTATCCTGGCATAACCTAGGAATTCTTTTTCTTTTTCCCCAGTAGAATCGATCGATAACGCCCTCGGCATAACCCGAGAACCTTACTTTTTCCAGCATGACTCGGTCGGCTTCTCAGCATAACCTGGCAATCCTTTTTTTATTTTATTGTTTAGCTTTTAGTTACAATTAACTCGCAAATTTTTTCCAATGGAAATTGGGGCAAGATAATTTTGTTCGCTTGATTTCGTTTGGTGTCTGAGCAGGTTTTCTCTCGAGGCACAGGAGTAGAGATGACCAAAAGAATGAATCTCGACCCAGAATAAAGAAAAGAAGAGAACAAAAGGGAGCAAATTCAAATGCTGCACTGAACAAGGACGCACCATGTTCAAATTGGACGTAAGTCATAAGCTTCACATGTTTTGCCTTGATTCAAAAGTTGAAGAAAGATCCAGCACATACAACTGATGAACATCAAGATTCAGATCAGAGTCTGCCTTGAGAACCAGCTAAGACCCGAGATCAAGCATCAAGAAATTTTTAGATAGGAATCTTATAATTCATAGTTTAATAAGAGATATCTAGTTTAGCTTTTTGTTTTCCATTTTGGTGTAATAAGAAGCGTAGCAAGCAGTAACAGCAGCAGCAACAGCGAAAATCACATATTCCTGGTAGTCCATCTACCAAACTTCCCGAACTACACTAACCTAATTACTTTATAGCCAAGGATATGTAGGTAACCTTTGAAGCAAGGTTCGGTCAGACTCTTTTCAAAAATGCTTCTCATGGAGTTCCGGATAGGCAAAAATCACGTGGTCACAGCTGCCCCTCTTTGCTCGGAGACACGAAGGGTTTTCG
>MCJB01052425.1:0-24776 GCA_002018475.1 Nicotiana obtusifolia | reverse complement strand
GGGGGGGGGGTGAGAGAGAGAGAGAGAGCATTACAAAAAAGTATAAACGGGAACGCTATGTAAGAAGATAAGTCGGAAAACTACCTCCTCTCTCTCTCTCTCTCTCTCTCTCTCTCTCTCTCTCGATCGAGCAAGAGGTTTAAATGACAGCCTTAGCATATACAAAAGCTTAATATATGAATTCTAAGTTCTAGAAATAAAAGATGGATATGCCAAAAACCACGAAGGAGTGACTCACATCATATGCAAGATGGATTTTCTTGAAAACCTCTTCAGCTCCTGAATCCTTGCTAACATCAGGATGATACTGCATTTATGATGTGCAAATAATTGATAGAATAAGAGTAACAGAGCATTGATAATCTAATGCAAAGCTTTTTTCAGATACAAATGCAGGAAAGGAAACTGGATTTCTTCACACCTATGTTGCGTGGACTCTTCAAAAGCCCTACCGCACCCGTGTCGACACGACATGGGTATTGGTGTGGGATCTATACCAGATTTGGCCAGCTTACCTTGGGTACTTTGACTAAATTCTATGACAGAGAGGTATATATTGATTGAGTAATTTGTTTGACTTTTGGGTTTATGCTATGTGTGTGTGTGTGTGTGTGTGTGTGTGTGTGTGTATATATATATATATATAAATTTTTTGCTAACGTACTACATTATTGTAGTAGGTTAGCATTGTAAACATTTTTTGATTCTCCAATATACCCTTACAAATACATCTTCATTTCTTACAATTGAGGACTTTATTGTCTTTCCACAACACTTCTATACTACCAAGAAATTCCACATCTGGGTCCTCACTTTCCCTCCCACTTTTCCAGCGAATTTCCCCTCCCAATTTTATTCGCCGGCAACATCCTTTTCATTTCTTTATCAGACGAGCCAGGACCAAAGAAAAGGCTTAGATTGTAACGAAATAATGGCTTCAGTTACTGGTTTATCACACATGGAGCTATCACAGATCAACTGTTATTATTGAACTTTTCTCAGTCATTTTGAACTTGAAGGCGGAATACGTGTTTCTTGGTTCAGGATCTGGATATTAAGTTGGCCTCGAGGGTTGACTATTCTGTTAACTCTTTTCGGAAAATGGACTGCAAGCAAATGCACCGCGTTATTGATGAATGTGTTTGTCGAGAAACCACCTAGTGAAAGTGTTGCACATCTTTGAGTGGCTGCTCTCAGATNGGGGGGGGGGTGAGAGAGAGAGAGAGAGCATTACAAAAAAGTATAAACGGGAACGCTATGTAAGAAGATAAGTCGGAAAACTACCTCCTCTCTCTCTCTCTCTCTCTCTCTCTCTCTCTCTCTCGATCGAGCAAGAGGTTTAAATGACAGCCTTAGCATATACAAAAGCTTAATATATGAATTCTAAGTTCTAGAAATAAAAGATGGATATGCCAAAAACCACGAAGGAGTGACTCACATCATATGCAAGATGGATTTTCTTGAAAACCTCTTCAGCTCCTGAATCCTTGCTAACATCAGGATGATACTGCATTTATGATGTGCAAATAATTGATAGAATAAGAGTAACAGAGCATTGATAATCTAATGCAAAGCTTTTTTCAGATACAAATGCAGGAAAGGAAACTGGATTTCTTCACACCTATGTTGCGTGGACTCTTCAAAAGCCCTACCGCACCCGTGTCGACACGACATGGGTATTGGTGTGGGATCTATACCAGATTTGGCCAGCTTACCTTGGGTACTTTGACTAAATTCTATGACAGAGAGGTATATATTGATTGAGTAATTTGTTTGACTTTTGGGTTTATGCTATGTGTGTGTGTGTGTGTGTGTGTGTGTGTGTGTGTATATATATATATATATAAATTTTTTGCTAACGTACTACATTATTGTAGTAGGTTAGCATTGTAAACATTTTTTGATTCTCCAATATACCCTTACAAATACATCTTCATTTCTTACAATTGAGGACTTTATTGTCTTTCCACAACACTTCTATACTACCAAGAAATTCCACATCTGGGTCCTCACTTTCCCTCCCACTTTTCCAGCGAATTTCCCCTCCCAATTTTATTCGCCGGCAACATCCTTTTCATTTCTTTATCAGACGAGCCAGGACCAAAGAAAAGGCTTAGATTGTAACGAAATAATGGCATCAAGGTCAAGTTTCAGTGGGGTTAGAATGATCTTGTGCAAATTCCTTGATAATGCTTGATGAATGAATCTCTTCTTGAATTTTATTCAGTGAAATGAAGATGAGGAGTTTGCTGGAGAAAGAAATAGGCATGAGCAGTTGCCGGAAAAAGCAATGGGGTGGAGGGATTCGTGGTTTTGCAAAAGTCCGGGTAGGGGTCCTAATAAGTTGGGTTGAAATGGTGGAATTTTGATGAATTTTCAAAAAAACTCCTTAAATTTAATTTGGTGGTAGCACAAGTTCCAAGCTTTTAAATAAGAACATTGTACTTGAGAACAGCATTAACTTGCAACCACACAAGAAGGCTTTCCCTGTCTATGTCAACAGAAGTTTGAGACAAGAAGGCGAATGATACATACCACGGGCATGAAATATAGTTATCCATGCCTTTTACCTTGAACCAAATATTCGCACACTTGAAATGATATTTTGACAGATTGGCAAGACAAAGCAACAGTTGCAACCACAATAACATCTCATAGGAAAGTTTGTCAATGGCAAACACTGCTTGGAAGAAGGAAAAGAGGGACAAAGATTGGTTGAGGTGAATGTTGTTCTTTTCCTCCTATTGTTTATATAACTGGTTGGAAAGTAACTTACCTACATCCTACTTTCTGTCTCAGTCTCTTAACAATTTCCTTCCTTCTCCTAAAATAACTTCTTTTATCCTCGTATATCCCATAAAACATGTATCCTAAAAAGACATGATAGTACCTTGAGAGCAAGAAGACGATATGCCTTTTTTATATCAGCGGAAGAAGCACTGTGTGGCACACCAAGCACAGTATAGTGGTTCTGCAGGCCACCACCAATAGCAGATGCTGAAATCTGGGGACGGTGTTGAAAAATACGTAGGCACTTGCTAGGCCTCGCCCATGGTCCAAAAGATAAATTCTGGTTGGAGCTACCACCTTTATCAATGGAAGTGGGAGCCAAGAAGAGATAGGTCTGCATGTTATGAACTGCTCTTATTTAGATTTGCAATGCTCGTTTGAATTCTGTCTTAGCTGTGAAAATGGAAAAATGAAAAAGATTCAATCAAAGAACATTTTTGTGGCTAGCGTCTTGACTCTAGAGAAGTTGTAGATACTGGTGTCATAAGAGAGGATATGCCTTACATGTTTTGACATTTTGTTTTCGTTCAATACCTACAAAATTGTTCTTTTATTTTTGTTGGATAAATTGTTTCCATCTTATAGCTTCACAATAAATCATTCTTTATCTCATAACTCTGCATATTGGCGGATTAAGAACGCTTGTGAGGATCACAGAGTGATTCGCATAATAGTTAAGCAACAACAATTAGTATGCCTCAATCCCAAGCTCGCATTTAGACTATAGTCAAGCAACAACTATAGTTAAAGATTTACGAAATAACAAGAAGTTGCATCATTTGTAGCATCTTTGACACAAATCCTCAGCTACCACATATTTAGGGAATAGTAAGCATTCTTCTAAAACCCACTTTAAGGATAAGATTAGACCACAATTTTTTACTCCAAATTCTGCAAAATCCCATCTAAAATAAAACTAGAGACTGTAAACCCGAAAGGTCCTCAATTGTAATATGTTTCTAATTAAGGTAGGAAGGTAGAACAAGCTGCTATGTGTAGAATTTAGCAGTATTAGTAAGAAATATCATAACTTTAACTTGATCAACCAAAATTTACACAGACAAACACCATCAAATTATGGTAAAAGGTAATGGACTGTTTCCCCAATAAGCTTCAGACAATGAATATAAATACACATCGTAATCAACATCGGATTCATAAAAAGGATGGGGAAATAAAAAATGAAACAAAAATATTGCAGCAAAACAAACACAAAATAACAAGAATTACCAGTTGAAATCTCAAACAAGTGAAAATGGAGAAAACCCAGAAGCCTGAAGAGAGCTTAGGGACAGTTGATGTGGAAAATTTTCATTTTTCTTTCCCTGTAATAATAAATAAATTAATTAGCGGGATTTTCCGCTTCTTTATTTTCTTCCTTTTTCTCTTTTACTTCGATAAGCACTCGAGTCCAACCATATTAATGTGTTTTGTTGAATATTAAAATTTTGATGATTAATAAAGTATGACTAAGAGGGTATTTGGATGGGCTTATTTTAAGTGCTTATTGACTTTTAAGTACTTTTTAAGTTTTTGTGATCTTTGACAATGATAAGAATTGCTTAAAAATACTTACTTTTAGACATGAAAAGTACAAAAATAAGTCAAAAGTCAAAAGTTGGGTATTACCAACTTATGGCTTTTGGCTTTTAGCTTATAAGCTACTTTTTTAAAAGCCAATCTAAACACCCTCTAAATGTTCAAATAACCAGGTCCTCAATATTGCTGCTTAACTGTTCTAAAGAACCTGGTCCTCGGGAGAAAGAGTCAACTCCTCCTGAGTGATACTTGTACGTTTGTACAAGACAGTAACTTTATCTCAAAGTTACCCAAGTCCGAGTTTAGTGGACGATGGCTACTATAAGTAATAAAGGTCGTTGCTCAAAAGGATATGGATAATTCAGTAAGAGACTAAAGTCTCAAAGCGTGTGGAATCCTTGGAATAGTAGTGAGTCCTGTCAAAGAGGAAGCTGACTTTGAATAGGACTTCTAGAAGATCTCAAGTCGTGTTTAAATAGGATTGACTTTGGACTTCTAAACCATCCTTTACACATCAACTAAAGAGTGATAAGTTGTTTACTTGTATTGAGTACTTGTCTTGTATTCTTCCTGAGTCAGTCTAGTGAATGTGTTTTAGAAAATTGAGTTGTAATCAAGTGTCATAAACAAATAGTGAGTTGGAGTGACTATTTTGCTTTACAAGTTAGATTAACTTGTGAATCAAATAGGAGTAGTAGGAGTACTGGAGCGTATTTAATTACAGTCTTATAATTGATACATTTTGGCTCATTATTCTAGTGGAGTTGAAGTTGAAAATCCTACGTGGTAGGTCGTGGTTTTTGTACCTTTTGAGCTGGGTGATTTCTACGTAAAAATCGTTGTGTTCATTTTATTGCTTGTTTACTTTACACTTAATAAACACGGTAAAGAACCAAGTTCTTTAGTAATCCATACGGGTACTCAAATTAACAATTGGTATCAGAGCAGGTTCTCTTATTTACACGGGTAACACCTAGAAAGATCTTGGAAGCAAGATGAGTGCTCCACCCGGAATTAATGAAGGACAATCAACTACCATGCCACACCTGTTCAATGGAAAATATTACAATTGGTGAAAAGCAAGAATGGAAGACTTCTTAACAACTGAAGACTATAAACTATGGACCATAGTGAACCAAGGTCCTTTGATTCCAACTAAACAAAATGCACAAAATAAAACAGTTCCCAAGGACCCCTCTGAATTTGTGGCAGCAAATTTCATAATAATGGAGAAGAATGCAAAGGCTAAGAAAATCCTTATCTGTGGACTTGGTCCTGATGAGTACAATAGAATTTATGTGTGCTCTAATGTGAAGCAGATATGAGATGCACTCCAAACTGCTCATGAAGGAACAAACCAAGTAAAGAGATCAAGGATTGAACTACTCATGAGAAACTATGAGCTTTTCTCCATGAAGGAGTCTGAGCCCATCCAGGATATGATAACTAGGTTCACAATAATAACTAATAAACTGAAATCACTTGGAAAGGTGTTTTTCTCAGAAGAGTTGGTTAGCAAAGTTCTAAGAATCCTTCCATCTTCATGGGAATCAAAAGTCACTGCAATATAGGAAGCTAAGGAATTGGAAAAAATCTCACTTGATGAGTTGGTTGGAAACTTAAAAACTCATGAAATGAGAATGATAGAACTGCATAAGGAAGAACCAAAGAAGGATAAGGCCTTGGTTCTTAAAGCGTCTGAGGATGATGAATCTGACTATGATGATCCTGATCTAGCAATGTTTGTCAAGTTCAAGAGGTTCATGAAGAATTCCAAAAGTGCATCCAAGAGAGAAACTAGTAGTAAACCCAAGCAGATCGACAAAGCCAACTATGATTGGTGCTACAAGTGCGGCAAGCTAGATCACATGGTCAAAGACTGCCAATATGGGAAATTGAGCGGAGGAAAGAACGAGCTAAAAAAGAGAAATGGTAGAAGATGAGAGAAAAGGGTTCCAACAAAGGAAAAATCCTAGCAAAGGATTTACTGAAGCAATGAAGCATGCATTCTTGGCAGCATATGAGGACAGTAGAAGTGATCAAGAGAAAGAAAAGTAGGATGAGGCTATAAGTCTTTATGCTGTGATTGAGGAACACCGAGCTGTGAAGACAGAACCCCCAGTACAGCTTGGAATGCACATTGGAAGACCTTCTTTATTTGATGAACACTACTATGATGAATGGAAGCTACGATGGAAACATTTCTTCAGGATACTGATTTTGACCTATGGGTAATTGTCAATCATGGACCATTTCTCCCAACCAAATTGGATAGTGAAGTAACAAGTGCAACAAAACAGAAGAGGAAACGATGAGAAAGATTGTCAGCTAGTTCAGAAAAATGCTAAAGTAAAGGACTTGTTCTACAGAAGCCTGTCTAGAAACACTCTCCTCAGAATATCCTCTTGCATCTCTGCTCATGATATATGGAGGACCTTGAAAACTAATTTTGGAAATGAAAACATCAAAGTGGCTTTGATGGCGATTGAAGAATCCAAAACAGAGGAATAAGTGATAGGAATAATGGCCATGAGTGATTTAGAAACTGAAGAAGAAGCAAACCAGGCAAGAATATCTGACTTGAAAGAAAATATTCATGCTATGTCCAAAAAATAACTGATGGCCATAATTGTGACCTTAATGAATGAAATGGACAGAATGAGTACTGGAAATGATCAACTAATACGCAATATTTCTTGTGTCAAACTTGATATCAAAGAGTTTGAATCTGACAAAACTAGTTTAGAGAAACAGGTTAAAGACCTTAAGAACCAGGTTCTTAAGCTTACTTCTGAGAATGAGAAGTCTCCTGATATACATGGCAAAGGAAAAATGAGCGATCTGCAGGATAAGCTTGAAAAAGAATTAAAAATTACTAATGATAATCTTTGTGATGTTGAATATAGAAATAAAGTCCTGCATGAAAACCTAGAAAAGGCTAATTATGAACTCTCTAGACAAAGCAAATGGCATAGATCTTCTGATGCCTTGAATTGGCTGAGTGAAAACTGTAGCTCTAACAAATCTGGAATTGGCTACAGAAAACCTGTCCCTAAGTTTAAACCAAAGTATGTAGGAATTTCTGATAATAACATGTGCACTCATTGTGGAAGAGTAAGACACTTTAGAGACACTTGTCCTGCCTTAATTCATGCTCAGTTTAAAAACACCCTTGGTATTGCTAAAAATGTGAAGAAGGAAGAGGAGCCAAAGGTTAATCCTCCTGTCCATACTAAGTGGGTTAACGTTAACAAGAAAATAGCTTCTAATCCTCTCCCCTTCTGGGAAAGAAGGGATGTGATTCATCATTTTTCAAACAAAAAGGGACCCAAGTTTGTCTGAGTTCCCAAAACTAACTTGTGAATTTTAGTGCACGCTAAGATGAGAGGAAACAATCAGGAGTGGTATCTAGATAGTGGATGCTCAAGACATATGACTGGAGAAAAGAAAAACTTTCTCGCAGTGACAGCCTTCCAAGGAGGGAGTGTGTCGTTTGGAAAAGGGAAAAAGGGCCAGATAACAGGTATTAGCAAGGTTGGCAAGTCACTCTATCATGCTATAGAAGATGTGTATTACGTGATAGGTCTTAAACACAATCTTCTTGGCATCTCTCAAATGTGCGACAAAGAAAATAAGGTAAAATTCAATTCTAAAATTTGCACTGTCACTAAGCTTGATACTGATGAAATTGTGTTAAAGGGTAAGAGACATAATAGTGTCTACATGATATCGATTTTATCACTTCCTCAGAGTGAACACACATGCTTGAGTGTAGTAGAAGATGATCCACTGCTATGGGCATAGAAGATTGGGACATGCTAGTCTCTCTCAACTCAACAAGTTGGCAATAAAGGACTTGGTCCTTGAGCTACCTAAAATTGAGTTCACCTTTGACAAGGTATGTGATGCATGTGTTAGATGGAAACATGTTAGGTCATCCTTTAAATCTACGAAGTTTGTAAGTACTTCTAAATCTCTGGAACTCCTTCACATGGACCTATATAGACCAATGAGAATAAGGAGCAGAGGAGGCAAGAGGTATGTGTTTGTGATTATTAATGACTTCTCCAGGTATACCTGGACTTTTTTTTTGGGATCCAAAGATGAAACCTTTGATATCTTCTGTGTATTTGTTAGAATGATTCAACAAAAGCTAGGATGTAATGTTTTAAGTATAAGAACTGACTATGGAACTAAGTTTGAAAATTTAAAATTCCTTGAGTTTTGTGGCTCACATGGCATTGAGCATAATTTCTCTACACCTAGAACTCCATAATAAAATGGGGTTGTAGAAAGAAAGAATAGGTCTTTAGAAGACATGGGGAGGACCATGTTGATTGCTAGTGGACTGCCTAAGAATTTCTGGGCTGAGGCAATCAATACTGCTTGCTACCTGCTAAATAGATGCATGGTCAGACCCATTCTTGAGAAAACTCCCTATGAGTTACTTTGAGGAAGAAAACCCAATATCACTCACCTGAGAGCCTCTGGGTGCAAATGTTTTGTGCATAATAATAAGAAGAAGCTCTAGGTAAGTTTGATGACAGAAGTGATGAGGGAATTTTTCTAGGTTGCTCTCCACATAGTAAGGCCTATAAGGTTTTTAATAAAATAATTATGTGTGTGGAAGAAAATATTCATGTTATTTTTTATGAATCTAACAATTCGGCTGAGAAAGGTCTGTAGGATGAAGATTATGACATAAGATTTACTGGTGATGGAGATACAAAGGAATCTAATGAAGATGGATATGAAAACCACAAGGAAACTGACAGTAATCATGAGGAACAAGAAGAAGAAAGAACTACTCTAACAGCTGACCAGACTAATGAATCCACTCTTACTGAACCTACTCTTTTGGGTCACTCCTCGGGTGAATCTTCTCTGGGTATAAAGATCAAACCATGGAAGCATCAAAGCTCACATCCTCTTAAGAATATCATCTCTGATCCAAATGCAGGTGTGCAAACCAGGTCTTCTCTAAGAAATCTATGTGCACTCACAACATTCCTCTCACAGGTTGAACCTAAGACCATCAAAGAAGCTCTAAAGGATCCAGATTGGATCATAGCCATGCAAGAGGAGATAAATCAGTTTCACAAAAGCAAGGCCTAGCACCTGGTATAGAAACCCAAGAACAGAACTGTCATAGGTACCAGATGGGTGTTCAAAAACAAGTTGGATGAACAATGTACTATCACAAGGAACAAGGCCAGACTGGTGGTTCAGGGATACAATCAATTAGGGGCATTGACTATGAATGAGACATTTGAACATGTAGCTAGAATGGAGGCTATAAGAATGGTGATACCCTTTGCTGCCCACATAGAGTTCACTTTATATCAGATGGATGTAAAGAGTGCCTTTTTGAAAGGTTACCTGAAGGAGGAAGTGTTTGTCAAACAACCTCCTGGATTTGAAAGTGGAGAATTTTCTGACTATGTGTTCAAACTGGATAAAGCTCTTTATGGATTGAAATAGGCTCTAAGAACTTGGTATGAAAGGCTTTCAAAATTCCTCTTAGCCAACAACTTTGTAAGAGGAAAGGTGGACAACACTCTATTTCTAAGGAGCTGTGGGAAGAATATTCTGATTGTGCAAGTGTATATGGATGACATTATCTTTGGGGCCACCGATGAAGCAATCTGCAAGGAATTCGCTGAGATGATGGGAAATGAGTTCGAAATGAGCATGATGGGTGAATTGAACTTCTTTCTAGGGCTGCAAATCAAGCAAACACCTATTGTAACCATGATACATCAGCAAAAATATATCAAAGAATTACTGAAGAAGTTCAATATGGACTCCTCTAAGTCTATTGATACCTCCATTGCCATTACAACGAAGTCGGACCTTGATGAAGAAAGGAAAAGTGTGGAACATAAGCTATATAGAGGAATGATTGGGTCACTGTTGTACCTCATAGCAAGCAGGCCTGACATAGTGTTCAGTGTGGGATTATGTACAAGATTTCAGGCAAATCCCAGGGAATCTCACCTGAAGGCCGTCAAAAGGATACTAAGATATCTCAAGGGACCCCTAAACTCTATCTACGGTATCCCAGAGGGTACAACTTTGATCTAGTTGGTTATATTGATGCTGACTATGCAGTTTTTCATGTAGATAGGAAAAGCACTTCAGGAACAGCTCATTTTCTAGGTTCTTGTATGGTGACTTGGGGAACCAAGAAGCAAAACTTAGTGGCCTTATCTACAGCTAAGGCTGAATATGTGGCTGCAGCATCTTGCTGTGCTCAGCTACTATGGATAAGACAACAGCTAAGGAAATATGGTATATTTGCTGATTGTGTTCCCATTTTCTGTGATAACATTAGTACCATAAACATTGCTAAAAATCCATGTCAGCACAAGAGAACTAAGCACATTGACATTAGACATCACTTTCTCAAAGACAATGTTGAAAAGGGAAATCTCAACTTTTGTAAAACTGAAGATCAAATTGCTGATATTTTTACTAAAGCTTTGAGTGGGGATCACTTTGAAAGGAATAGACTAGAACTAGTTCTAATCAACTCTTCCCACTAAGTTGACACCCAGTGATTGGTTAGAAAAGGCATAATAAGATGTAGATCGTTAAGTACAATGTGTTTGATTCAGCTTTGTGCTTGTATTATACTCACACACTTGCTTAGAAAATCTAGCTGATAACTGTGTTACATGATACTAATCTGAAGTACTGAAGCTTTATTGCAAAAACAAATAAGGAGTTGCTAATGTGTTGCTTCTTTGACTCAGGTATGTTATATTCTAAAATTACACCTATACTCAGACTTTTAATTCCGTTAGCATCACTTCTAATCGTTTTCTAGTCAAATAGTAAGGGGGAATCCTTGTGCAATTAGAGATCAATTACTCATGAAAATCTTACAGTCAAAGTAACCGTTATAAAGTCCCGTTAGAACTCAAATTAATGTCACCTTCTATCTTCCAGTCAAATCAGGAGTAATGCCTTTAAAAGGCTCTTATGATCAGCTTCTCGAACCTCACTGTTTTTCTCAAACCCTAAGCAAGAATTGAAAGCAATTATCAAGAACTAACCCTTTCTTTCTCTTCTTTGAGTCTCTCATCTGATCACCATGCCTAAAGCCAGTCAAACACCCTCTAAAGCTAAATCGTCAACCAAAGCTGAAGCAAAACCCAAAATCTTGAAGCCCAAATGGAAGAAAAATGCCAAGCCTTCAAGAGAACCCACACCCATACCTGCTCCTTCTCCTTCGATATCCTCTACTATACCTACCTCATCCTCCCCTGCTCTTACTGCTCATGCTGTTCCTATCATTCCCACCTCCACCATAACCCCTCCTTCAAAAATAACTACCCATGCACATGAGCTTCCTACGAAAAATACTTCCAAGTCAACAAAGGTCAAAGCAACTCAAAGAAAATCTATCAATAAAGTGCCTGAAGCTGCTACGTAGGGTGACATTATAGCCAAGGGATCTGTGATTCAAGGGAAATCAGTATCAGCCATTGATCAGGTAACACATCCTACTTCCAAGTAAGATGTTTTGGTGTCCGCTATAGATACTGCACGCCTATATACTCTCCCACCCACGAGTGAGAAGCCACCAACGGAGAAATTCACTATAGAAAAGAGTGCAGGAGATCTGGGAAAGGAGATAGTCCAATGGTTATGGACCTATGGTTAAGGAGGAAGGGCGTAAAGAACCGGTGCAAAAGGAGGCTTCTGATGGCCTTGATTTTAGTTGGACTGAGGATGAGGAAGATGATGAAGGTGAAAAAGAAAAAGAAGATGTGAACAGTTATGAGGAACATGATGCTCAAAACATAGCCAATGAAGAAGAAAAGAGTGAGAATGAGGGAGTATCTGGAGATGAGAGGAGAGTGATACAGAGGATAAGACAGGTGAACAGGCTAATGATTCTGCAGAAGAAGAAAATCAGAGTGAAGACGAGGAGGTTTTTGAAAGTGAGGGTGAGGATCAAGAAAAGGTAGGTGAGAGTGAAGGAGGTGATGACGAAAGTGAGGAAGAAGAGGGGAATATGAGTGAGGAATCTGAAGGTTCCATGACAAAACACTGTCATAGCCCCTTTAGAAGAAATTAGTGAAGAGACAAGGGCTCAAGAACCTGGGTCTCTATTAACTTCTTTCAGTGGAGATGAAGAAGTTAGTAGTAATGGAGATGATATGCCACTATCTGAGGTAGGGAAGAAGTCCAGGAAGACCATTGTGAAAGCTACAAAGTTAGTAGTCTCAACAAGGAAAGGAGTGGTTCCTCCTGCTAGAACTCCCCTCACAAGGAGCAAAAGAAAGATTGTTGATGCACAAATCATGAAGGAATCTAGAAGTGCAAAGAAGAAGGTTTCAATTGAGGAACCTGTTGTTGAGGTGGATGGAGAAGATGAATTTGACTCTGGCTTGCCATCAAAGTCTGCTACACCAAGGAAAAAGAGAGCCAAAGTCACCAAAACTGCTACCTCTTCTGCAAGGGCCAGTAGGGTAAGACAAGAAAGAATGTACCAGCTGCAGTTGATCGACTCATAGAGTTCAGAAACAGAAAAGTGCTAAATAGGAAGATTCTTGCGAACACTAATGAGAATGGGATGGCTCGACTGGTTGAAAACTTGAGCTACAAGGGTGAAAGCACATGTTTGTCAAAGCTTTCCCCCCAGTATGTGTTCCTTTTGTGGTGGAGTTCTATACAAATTTCACATTTGATGGGAAAGTAGTCAAGAGTAAGGTAGGGGGCTTTGACATGGAGTTTGATGCTGAGGAGTTGGGGCTGCTTCTAAATATCCCTTCTTTGGGATTTGAGAATTACTTGGAAAAGAAGTGGCCAGCCATAGACAATGATGTTGACACTGGCATTTTGATCACTAGGAAGTTCTCCCAAAAGAACATAATGCTTCCCAGAAAGTGTACAAGACTGATATGACTCCTTTTCACAAGCTATTGTTTCAGTTTGTCAATTCCTGCATTCTTCAGAGGTCTGAGAGAAGGCATGAAGCTACTCTGCTAGACATGGATGTGATGGAACTTCTTGACACTGGTCGACCTATCAATCTTCCTAGCCTGATGATTCAGCACATGGCAAGAGCTCCAGATACTTTCAAACCAAAGCATGCTATGCCATATGGTTTCATGTTGACTAAGTTATTTGATAAGCTTAACAAATTTCCTTACCTGAGCTTAAGTTTGGAAACCACAATGATGTTTTGGATGTTGTTACCCTCAAGCAGTGTGGCTATGAGGAGATCAAGGCTAGAGGACCCACAGAATCTACCATTCTTCCTGGGAGCAGTAGGGTTGTAGAACTCAGCAAGAGGTTGGAGTTGGCTGTTGAAGAGAATGCCAAGCTTCGTGAAGACAATAATGAGCTAAGAAAGAAAACAAATCAACTCAGGGAAGAGCTCAGAAGAGACAGGGAGGCCCATGCTCAATAGATTGCTATCCTTGTGAAAGCTTTGACCCCCTCTACTTCTCACCCTTGAACATGTTCCTTCCCAGTGTCCTTAGTTCTTTTGCTGTTCTAGTGATACCTTATCTTTTTGTCTTAGTCTGATTAGTTTGCAGTATGCTTAGTTTATTTTGTTCTAATGATGAAAACAACGCCCTAGGCTTCTTTTGGCACTACTTAATGTCTCCTATTATTCTGCTTTACCGCTTTGTACTTTATTGGATCATCAGCCTAGCTTATTTGCCCTTTCTTATGCTTGTGTTGCTTTGAATCTTACATTATCTGTACTTAGTGTCTAACATTTTTTTGTGTGTGTTTTCGATGATGCCAAAAGGGGGAAGATAAGGTTGGAAGTTGTTGTGAACACATGTTTGTCAATAGTGCTTGTTGTGATTATCTGGTTCTTTGAGGTGATTATCTGGTTCTACTTTGGTTCTGTTGTGCACAAAGTTTATCATCATCAAAAAGGGAGAATTTGTTGATTATTTAAGTTTTGATGATTAACAAAGTATGACTAAATATTCAAAAAAAAACCAGGTCCTCAACGTAACTACTTAACTGTTCTGAAGAACCTGGTCCTCAGGAGAAAGAATCAGCTCCTCCTAAGTGATACTTGTACGTTTGTACAAGACAGTAACTTTATCTCAAAGTTACCCAAGTCTGAGTTTGGTGGACGATGTCTACTATAAGTGATAAGGGTCATTGCTCAAAAGGATATGGATAATTCAGTCAGAGACTAAAGTCCCAAAGCGTGTGGAATCCTTGGAACAGTAGGAGTCCTATCAAAAAGGAAGCTTGCTTTGAATTAGGACTCCTAGAAGATCTCAAGTCGTATTTAAATAGGATTGACTTTGGACTTCTAAACCATCCTTTACACATCAACTAAAGAGTGATAAGTCGTTTACTTGTATTGAGTACTTGCCTTGTATTCTTTTTGAGTCAGTCTAGTGAATGTGTTTTAGGAAATGAGTTGTAATCAAGTGTCATAAACAACTAGTGAGTTGGAGTGAGTATTTTGCTTTACAAGTTAGAGTAACTTGTGAATGAAACAGGAGTAGTACTGGAGAGTATTTAACTACAGTCTTGTAATTTATACATTTTGGCTTATTGTTCTAGTAGAGTTGGAGTTGAAAATCCTACGTGGTAGGTCGTGATTTTTGCACCTTTTGAGCCGGATGATTTTCCACGTAAAAATTGACGTGTTAATTTTATTGCTTGTTTACTTTACACTTAAGGAACACGGCAAAGAATCAAATTCTTTAGTAATCCGTACGGACACTCAAATTAATATGTTTAATTGCATTTATATCATAAGAACTTACACGCATGAAAATAAAAAAAAGTTCTATAATATACGTAATCGTTTGGCAGTAACACTGATATTTTGCTTAGTACAATGTCTAAGGCTAAAGAGCTCCTCTCTTTCTTTTTTTTCTAAGAAAGTAATTGTCAGAAAAATAAATTGCAGAAACAGGGAAAGTAATAAATCGGCTTTGACCAGAAAAAGAAAATCAACTTTTATAGTATATTCACTGTTCTTTGAGCATAGGTAAATTAACGTTATAATATACTGTGTAGTACAGTTAGTTTTATGAACCATTTCTATCTCAAATTCCCATTTATTAATTTAAAACTAATCAATGATTTGGCTTCACATTCTGGTGCATACAGAAAATTACTTTCGATACTCTTTTTATGAAGCAAGTCAAACATTAACTTTCAATGGGAAGGTGATTATGCGGAGGCGGACCTATGTATATCGTTGAGGGGTTACCTGATCCAGTAAACTTTAACAAAAATCTTGTATATATATATTTTGAAATTGTTAATTTAAATCACTTGCTACGTAGAACGTCAAAAGTCTTTAGGGACAGTAATTAAGTAGAATATTGATGTCCTTGTCGCGTTAAAAGTTTGGATGTGCCTTATATGCAGACCCTGCAACAGTTGGGGCTAGTTTGTATGAATGCCTTTTATATCTTACCAATAATAAAAGGTATATTAAGCTATCATTTCACCACTTCTTGAAGATCATGTATGAATAACAGAGCTCCTTCTTGAGTTCTTGTACGTAAACTTTCTTACTGATTTTTTCAAATACAAGCATATCAGGCCGAAACTTGAACAAGTGGAATTAGTTGTCATGAATATGCTTATTTAGGTGCTTTTTAGTGGCTAAGTTTTGTCTCATTTCTGGAAGTGAACTGGTCAAAGAAGTAGAGAATATTGTATTTTTGTATGATGGCTATGCATTAAATGGTAATTGGTTTAAAAACTACTCCACAAGATTGTGCTTTCAAAATTTCAAACAATGTCTATCACATTCTGCAATTGCATAGTCATCTCCTATAACTACAACCATAACGCTCAGTTTCGAATAATTAGAGAATAATTACATGAATTTTTTCGGGATTTTTTCTATGTATATTATAATACAAATTTATTTACCTGCTTTAAGTAAATTTACTATTTATTCGAACTAACTATATTTTTTTTACAAATTATATACATTTCTCTATTAAAAAACTCCCAAACCATGATTAGTGCCTTCAATTAAAAAATTCAATTACACCCTTATCCTTTTTTCTTATCACCGCTCCCTCTTTTCTTTTGCTGTCTGTCATCTCTCCTCTCCTTCCAACTGCCATCATCAATAATTTCTTATTTTTGTTTATTTTTTCATGTCCTTTTTTGTCATTGCAGTTTAAGAATGTTGAACACCATTTTGACAAGCCGAATTGATCCTTACGTTTAACTTTTATCGTATGAAGCCAATCCTCGAATCAAGACCATAAGGTCAATGGATGAAAATTGATATTCCAGTAGGCTTATTATTGTGATGACTGAAAAATCATCCCCAATTATTGTCATTTTCTCCAGGAAATGTATCCACATACTGAGATTGGATAATAAAATTTATATCAGTGTTTTAAAAGGCATTTTTGGGGCGAGTCCTGAGGCGAGGCACACCAAAAATAGCCCGAGATGGTGTGGCGCAAAAGTTTCAAGAGGCATATGTTCAGCAATTCGGGGTGTACGCCGGACGTTTGAGGTGCGTTTTTGAAGTAAGGCGTAAGACCCTGAGATTTTTTCAAATTAAAACAAAATTTGATGAATAAGTCTTTCATATAATATCCAAATTCTTACAAGTCAGCTTGTAATTACTCAAAAGTTTTAAAAAAGAACTGAAATGTATTAAATTTAAAAGTCAAGACCTTTTTTAATTGATTGAAGCCCTAATTTATGGTCTTTCTCAATTCTTTATCTGGTTCGCTAGTCTGCTAATATCTCCCAAAAGCAACGAATATTTAATTATTTTTAACAAATACAAAGAGAACTCCATTCTCTTTTATAGCAACAAGTTCAAAATTTCAATTGTAGGTTAGTCATCCTTTTTGTTCCTCCATGTAGAAAACCTTATTCTTTTCTACTCAATATATATATATATATCTCTATATATATATATATATATATACATATATATATATATATATATGTATATATATACATATGTATATATATATATATACACATATCGTTTTGACTAGTTTTTTTGTGGGGATGGAGCACGCGCGCGCGTGCGTGCACACACGCATGTGTACATATATATATATATATATATATAACATTTATATATGTGCGTATGTATGTATGTATATCGTATATTTATATTGTTTTTAATTTTTATGTAATTTTACCTGTTTATAAATATTTACTGTAATTATATTATTTTATAAATATTAAAAGTTAAATACTTATGGGGCTTACGCCTCACCAAGGCATATATAAAACATCTCGCCTTACGCCTACGCCTTTTAAAACACTGATTTAAATATAATTTATTTACAACTTTCATATAATATTGATACAAGAATTATACAACTATAATAACATATAAAAATATATAATTTCCGTACAACTACAATACAATTTGATTGATAAAAACATACATATATATATATATATGTGTGTGTACACACACTCTCACAACATTCATACAAAAATAATACAACTATAATAAAATACATTTGAAATACAATTTTCGTACAAATCTCATACAACTATAATATAATTTTGACACACACACACACAATATATATATATATATATATATATATATATATATATATAGTATATAATTTTATGTAAAAAAGAGTACTTATAACTTTAATATAAATTCATACAATTATTCATACAGTATATGCTTATTTAGAACTTATTTATAAAGTTTGTATAGCATTCATATAAAATTAATACAATTACAATAGAATCTATCTATATCTATACTATATTAAAAGCACGAAATATCGTTCGTTTTTTTTACCATTTAAAATTAAATTTTATATTGGACATAATTGTCATTTAATTATTTTTCCTAATTCTTAGGACGTTGAAATATACTAATTTTGATTATTAAGTGCTTCCTTATTTAAACTAAGTGAAAAGGTCTAAAATTTAGAATTTCAAAATCAAATAAGATTTTACCATTAATCGACAACCTTATTGTATGGACTTTAAACCAAATACTATTTGACTTTCCATTTAATTGTTGTTCACTTTTTGTGTGTGTATGTGACTTTTCTTTTTAATTTTTTTTTCGTAAGTTCTTTCTTACATTATTCTTTTTTTTTTGGTTCCAAGAATATCATTCTGTTGTGTCAAGTGCATTACTCTATATTTTATGGCTTATCTATTCTCACCTTAATCATATACCCGAGATATCTTCTTATTTTAGTCGCTGATTACTAAATTTTTTTTTTTACTTAATAGAAATAAAATTGATTATATTATGCAATCCATCATGCGTATTATAAGTACTTTAGAAAGACATCATATGTAGAGTAAGATACAATCGAGATATCATTTATAAGAACGATTAGCATTTATTGAGTTGTGATGCCTAATATGATTACTAAGGCATAAAAAAATAAGGATACAAGTTAGCGCTCTCATAGATTAAGTAAAATATGAATAAACATTTTCAATGTTGATATGGTCTATCAAACTCAAAACTTTTAAAAATTAATATGACATAAACGACGTATACCTAGCAAGGTCTTATACGTAAAATCTAACAATCTCTTTATCTTTTAATCAAAAATTACTTTCATAATATTTTTGCACAATGAAGTAATTAATAGAAACAAATCGATTTTTAAAAAAACCTTTTGAAACCGCTGGGAGGAGAGTGATCATAATTTATTTATTAGGGGTAAATAAGTTTATGATATAGCGTAACTGAAAAAATCTCAACTTTTCACGTGGATGAGATTGCTCCCGTTGTTAATATCAAATCTGAAAAAAGAAGAATAATCACGACAAATCAACAATCATTATAAAACTAATTAATTATGACGACTTGCAAGTGCATGAATTTAATAAAACATAGTTTAAAATCCCTTGTTAAAGCAAAAAAATAGAAAAATCAAATTTTCCTTTTCTTTTGTCTAGTTTGCTTTGTAAAGAAAAATAACAATAAAATATTGAAAAGCATTTTCCTTTTTATTCTATGTTTAGCCCTTTTATTCTATTTTTAGCTCTTCGTGATTTTTCCTAAAACTAAAGAAATAAATAAAGAAAAGGTAAATTGATTTCTTTCCCTTTTACTTTTCTCTCTCATATCCCTAGTCTCCAACAAACCAAAACAAGAAAAACATTAACACGGGTAAACCGCGGCAACATCTTCATGTCAATCTATTGACAGCTGAAAGTTTTAACAAAGAAAACCCAAGTGACAAAATCGAAGAAGAGAAGAGAAGAGAAGAAAATTCGGAAAGCAGAAAAAAATGGTATTCAACAGTCCAATAATTGTGGGTGTGGCAAATGTATCAGCAGATTTATGCCAATACGTAGCTTGTAATCCAGAAAGACTGAGCAGTGATGAAGTCCTTTATCTTCTCTTCTGTTTCCCATGTCAACAACTCAGGCGCTTTGCTCTTTGTCTTTGGACCTTTTTTTGTTTCCCTTTGCCACACCCATATGCTTTTTCCTCTTCAACCTCATCTTCTTCTTGGTCCTCAGATTCTGATTTGGATCTTGAAGTTGAAGATTCACACCCACATGCCAATTGATACCTTTTATGTATGTTTATTTTTCTTGGCCGGCAAAAAATAATAGATTTTGTAATTTTTATATATGGGAAAAAGGATTGTGGTATCTTTAATTGATTAAAGATTTCATTTTTGGATCCATTTGTGAATACCCACATGCCAAGTTCCAATTTTTCATTTTGCTTGCTACCTGCAAAATATTACACACTATGTGATTTTGATCGTCTGATTGTTATTTAAAATTGTTGTAGTGTAAGATTTCCAGATTGAATATGATATTGTATTTGGTTAAAGATTCTATCTTTGGCTCTTTTTGTCATTGAGAGGATCAAGTTTTGTTTGGTGGTTTTGAAGATTTGTTGCTTTGCTGATTGTATTGTGGTTAGTGATTTTGCGGGCATAATTTGGAAATCAGTAAAAATGGTTTTAAACTGGAAATAATGTATTTGGATGAACTACCTCTGGTTTTACTGTGGATATTGGCTTACCAAATACCTTAATCATGTCTATATGATTGGCTTTGAGTCATCTAATTAAGGAATAACTTTTCCTTCAATTTTGTCATTTTCAAGGACCACTATGGGGATAGGTATTCTTGATATTATCTGTTCAATTTTCAACTCTCAGGCTCGTATTCAAGGTAAAACTTTCTTGGTTAACGTATATGTTTCATGAGCTTTGCTCTCTGCAAACATCTATTATTTCTCAACTAATAATGAACATGATGCAGTACTATAGGTTAATCCCCCTTTTCATCTTTATTTATTCAAATTACAGTTTTTTATGTACCAATCTCAATCTGTGATTTCCTCATTGTATCTTCTTTTTTCCCCCCACATATATGCAGTCATTTAAGTTTCCCATTTTGCACCATGTTGTGCAAGCAGCATCACATGTTTGGTTCTTTAGTTCTTATCCAACCTTGAGGTAGTAGACTAGCAGTGTTACATCAATGAAGATTCCAGGCATAGTTTGTGTGCATGTGATTT
Organism: Nicotiana obtusifolia; assembly: GCA_002018475.1. Taxonomy (NCBI): domain Eukaryota; kingdom Viridiplantae; phylum Streptophyta; class Magnoliopsida; order Solanales; family Solanaceae; genus Nicotiana; species Nicotiana obtusifolia. Next base: position 3,970 of record MCJB01052425.1, on the reverse strand, counting down.
GAGGAATTGCCTTGTGACCTGTTAGTTGTTCTAGCCCCAGCTTAGAACCTGTTTCTGTTTTTTGGCAATAACTTGTGTGTCATTTTTATGGAGTTGGCATCAATTTGATATCGATATGTTACATTATCCTATTTCCATGTGAAATGTCCTGTAGTTGCTTCTTGGAATATTTTCATTTGGTTCAATATAGTCATGCTTATTTATTGTACCCACTGAAACTTATGATGTATTAATTTGTGAACAAAATGTGATTGTGTTTCTTTGCTTCAAGGATGGAAATTGTTTAAAAAGCAATCCTTTTTTGGAGTTTCTAAGTTTGAGAATGCTGAAACTTACATAGCTGCAGTAGAGAAAGGTATTAGATTCTGAGACTGGTTTGTGCTAAGGTAAGGTAGTTGCGTAAATTTCCCAGTATGATCATTGTTCTTCTTCAAGATGAGAGAGAAAGAGGGAAGATGTTTCGTTAAGACCCCTTGTGAACAATGAGAACTTCTGAATGTGATTCCTAGTTCTTACTTAGTTCCCCAGAGGTGGTCAACTGATCATGACTTACTTTCTTTACTCTTTAAGGCCCCAAAGATTTGATAAATCTACTAACTTTTCTACATTAGTTTACAGCAGCATGAATTGGAACATACTCCCATTATTTTGTCATCTTTCAATGCTTTCTTCTTCTTGGCTGCAGTTCTGAGATTATATCCTTTGTATATCCATGTGTTGTTGCTGACAATATGGTTTTGGTAAAAACTCACCCACATCCGGTGTTTATATAGTATGTGCACGCCCAGGTAAAAGAATAACAATGCAACCTTCTGTGCAATGAACTTGATCAACAGCTGACATAATACAGGCTAACCTATGTGGAATATTCAACAAAAGACCTAGCAAGAGTTTACTTTGAACTTATAGCCACAAGTAAGTAGTGGAAAAGGGCTTTCTATTTAATTGTATTTTCTTGATTGTTCCTCTTTTGATTACTTTGAGTGAATGATAAAGGGTTGCTATGAAAAAAAGAACAGCTCATTCCCCTTATGTAGATTATGCTATGAGGAAAAGCGATACAAATTGGCAAGTTGCATATGAAGGCATTGAGGAACGGAAAGATAAATTAAATGTTGCTCGCCCTCGAGTCAACCAACTAAACTCTTCCTCTTCAAGGATCCAACAAGGCACACATTCACAACAAACTACACCTGTGACCATGATTGATAGCAACAATTAAGCTTTACCATATGCGGTCAAAATACACTTCCCGTACTTATTTCAATTTCAACATGTCCAACACAGTAACAACATGATTATAACAATCCTAGCCTCAAAAACCAACTCAATGTCACAATGCACCCGAGACTTGAATACTTAATCTAACAGGGAAGTCTAATAATGTTACCTATCCTTTGTGAAATCATGTGCCCTCACAATAAAACAAAAGAGTAAGCAGTCCATATATCCAAATTACATGATCGAATATAAAGAAAGACAAGGACTTTCTTTCTATCGATGTGAAATCTATTCTATTTCTCTGATGCGCATGTCGTCCGATCAGTCTACTCTGCTTTAATAAGCGTTAGGAAAAAAAGCGGAGCTCTTTTTTGTTGCGCCTGATCCCCAAAGCATTGAAAAAGATAAGGGGGAACTTACCTAGCGAGAAGTCTTACCATGGGAGTTTATATCTCTATTGGCAATCCCTCTTAAGCAGTGGTGTCAGGTCACCAAGAAATTCTATTGATTCCGTTCAACTAAAGGGAAGAAGCTTCTCATTTACTTTTTTAGAGCGTATCACTATTTTGAAATTAAAAAAAAAAAGGTTTATGGATGAAGTTGTCCGCCCCCGGCGTCTGCAACGTCCTTTGATATTCTTTTTAAGGACTCATACATACGAAGAAACATCATTCACTCTCTCAAAGAAGTCACATGCATGCAAACGGTATCATAAGCTTGCCCATTATGTAAACCTCTACTAATGTAGACCCGCTCGATCAACTAGGACTTTAATATGGTTGTAGTGTGGGCTAAGGGACGGGTAGGATATATTTAGGATATAGTGGCTAACCCTCCTAAGTACTTTAACACATCATGTATTCAACTTTAAGTGCAACATTCCTTCAATCCACTTCAATTATCACAAGATAGCTCACCCCAGAATATTTTTCCTTCTTCTTTACGCATTGCTTCAGATCACATCCACTAGCAAAAATAAGAAACCTTAATATATTTATTTATTCTCTTTTTTTCTTTTGTATTTTTCCTTTGCCGCTAGTGAAATTTTATTTAAAATACAAGTGCACATTTTTTCCTTCTATTGGTTCCACTCAAAAGCTACCCCAAGTTTTCTCATTACTTATTTCTAGCGCTCTCTTTACAATTAAAGTGCTTTAAGAGGTCTAAGGATCAAAATGATTCAATTAAGAATAAACGGCGATAGGCTTGTAATGCGGGTGCCAAAAGAAAGGCTTATCGGCTCAAAAGGGTAACTAGGGATAATTTTATTTGTGATAGGCAACAAAGCTCAAAAAGATCAAAGAAAGCCTAACATTACTTTTCAAACCGAGCAACACCTAGGATTTTGATTCAATTCACATTCCAGGCAAGTTCTAGATTCAAATGCAATAACATGGACTATGCAAAGAACTCACTTCACACATGACACATGACTCCCTAAGGACGGTTTCAATCAAACAAGTATTCACAAAGCCAAGAGATATATTAAGCATAGAGCACAAAGTGAACACAAGTAAAGCAACCGAGACATAGGAGTTATACCACATGCTATTCATTTTTACCAAGGCATCATTATATATTTAAAGCTAAAGGAAGGTGAAACATATGCCGGAACCTAAGTATGCAATCCTCAAATAAGTCAAAAGATGCGAATCACATCATTTCTTCTCCTTTATTTCCTACATACTACTCTAATAATAAAAAATAAAAAAAACTACTATTCGGTTCAAGTTACACCCCATGGAAAAGAACCGAGGCATGTAGAAAAATCACAGGGGATTATTACTACCTAGAAAAAATAAAAATACTTGTTTTTGTATTTTTCTATTTTCTAATTTTTTTGTATTTTTTGTTTAGACTTTAATCCCTCAAGAAATCTGTCTAGGAGATAGATCCATTGTCGGGAAAAGTTCAAAAGTTTCTTTCAAAAAAATCATCAATTAAACAAACACAACTAAAATAACATAGAAAGTCATCTAGACAATCTCCTCACTCACACTTAAAATTATGCATTGTCCCTAATGCATAACATAAATAATAATAATAATAATAATAATAATAATAATAATAATAATAATAATAATAATAATAATAATAAGGGAAATTATTATTTGAACTGTGTAAAAATTTAGTATCAAAATTAACAGCTGTATGGTAACCTTTTACCTAAGCATGGGGCCTGTCGATAATTAAATCTTGAGACCATGTGTACAGGATACCTTTTAGGGGCTCCCCGGGATTACAACAGCCCTTAAACCGATTAATAACGGGCTTTTCAACCGGGCAACTGTACGTAGCCACTAAGGCAAATCCAAGATTTAATTATGACTGTACCACCATCTCAGAACCAAGCCATGAATTTTAACACTAAACTTTTAAAGTTCATATAACAAAATCTCTTGATTTTAATAGAGTCTAGTTCATTTTTATGAATATTTAAACAGTACAGCACTCAACATAGATAGATATCTAGCCGGCTATAAGCACGGCCATCGGAACTGTAAATATTTAAGAAAGTAAAAAATTATTACCTGAAACCCCCGCCCTTGTGTCCAAATTGGACTGCTTTCTTCTTTATACAAAAAAAAAAAAACTTTACAATTGTATTACACTTCTACAGAGGAGGTAGAGAGAACTCAAAGCTAGAAAGAGAAAAAGGGAAAATGAAAATTTTCGTTCTGCTCTCCATAGTGAAGCAGAGACATCTATTTAAAAAAAAATTCTGCACAGTAAATTACTGTTCACACAT